>QODF01000138.1:939666-995626 GCA_024372805.1 Oostethus manadensis
CACACACACACACACACACACACCCACACACACACCCCCACCCCGTAAAGTGTTTGAGGGCATTTTATGAGAATTACACAAGATAACACAAGTTGCCAAAAGGCGTGGAAGAGGTAATAGCTACATGTCACGGCAGCATAGCCTACATGTCAGACTCCATTACGGATAAAGACAAAGATTTTACTGCCATGTCTCTCATTCCTCAAGTTCGAGATGACACTGGTGTGAAACTAAAACTCAGGAGTATCCTTTTAGTAGGAATGAGATCCAGTACATGTAAATACAGGGCCAGTATTGCTGATACCAATACCAATAATACTTTTTACTTGAAATGTTTCACGATCCTTTAAATTTGTTGATCACGACAACAATAAGAATAAAAAATAAGACAAAGATTCGAGGCAAACGGCAAACAAAAAAAAAGTTTGAATACTTGAAGAATACAGTAGATTGATCGTTTTTGGAGGAGTAACACCCCAGGAGCACGCACGAATGGCCAAAACTGCCATTACAGTTACAATAATTGTAATTGCAACCCCCTTAAAAATACACAGGAGATCATCAAAACAAACAGCTCCCTCTCTCACGGTGCAACCAAAATAGCATGCTGCATAATGCCCATCATGCCCTGCAGGTTATGAATTCGTGTATGTACAAGGTGAGGCAGAAGAGAACCTTTAGATGTCATTTTACTATAAATCCGATACTCACACCTCACTTTTGGTATCGACACGATGGCTGGAGCAACCCACCCACCCCTGCTTTTTAGTGCACAGAGCGTGCATGACATTTAGAAAGAACTGTGTTATCTATTTCTGTACTGCTCTTTTACAGAAGTGTCATTCTTGAGCTGTTAAGTTCCTAAAACAAGAGGAAGAGCTTGGGTGAAACAGGCCTGTGTGTGTGTTGTTGTTGTTGACTGCCTGTAACTGTGTGTGTGTGCGTGTGTGTGTGTTATTACTAACCCTGTGGGGTCCAATTTTACCTGTGGGGCCCGAAGCCCGGTCCCCTAGGGCACAGCCATTGTAATCAATAGAGAAAAGCGTGCTGATATGCCAGGGAAGGATTTTTAGACTTTGTGTTTCTCCTAGAAGTCACACGATATTGCGGTATTAGGCCTTGTTTGGCTGCGGCGCATTTCCTGACAAAGTGTGTGACATTTGACTCTATGCCGAAAAAATTGCCAAGTGGTCACTAGCAGTATTACAGTGAGTGAAGTGAGGAACTTTTTCCTGACAAATTACATTTTCTGAAGAAAAGGTCCCCTGCAGGTCGACCACCACTAAATATGTAAGCTATATATCCTTATGAAGAGTATAGTAGTATAGTATATATATCATGAAATCATGTTTATTTTGCGCATGTTAGAATACAAAATGTCTTTTGGGATTTTTGCAAGTGCTGTCCTTAGGCCTACCAGTTACCCTTTTTGGCACAGGCACCTCAAACTTGGCACACATGTAGAGGAGCACATCCCAATGCAAGTCTGCTAACGTGGTACTTCTAAGTCAAAGCATGGTTGGCAGAAAATAAAGGTATTGTTGTTTGAGGCAAAGGTTTACTAGTTCCCCTTTTTGGGGCAGACACTTCAGACTTAGTACACATACGAAGGAGTACCTCCCAACGAAGCCCTGCAAATTTGGTACTAAGCGCTGTTAATATTATTCAATAAAATGTGTTTTCGATTTTCTGAAAGTAATGTGATCAGTCTTAAGGAGGTCCTCTTTTGGACACTTCAAATTTGGTACACATTTAGGGTACCGCTCCCCAAAACACATATCAAATAAATGGCCACCTTGATCAAAGTATGCCAGAGATATGACCTTGACAACTTTTGCACGGTGGTTGTGTCCCTCAGCCTCGGCCTGTTGAACATGGGAAAAGATATTCTACATAATCCAGACAAAATGTGCTCAAATCTCTCTGAAAAGGCAATTAGTCTTAGACCATCGTGCTCAGGAAATCACACCATATGTTGCCGACGTTTTCACAAGTCTGAAATTTGAATATGACGATTGCGGGCTCCGAATGCGCAGACATCAGCAGGTTGTTGGTTTTCAATTGGTGGCCTATCAAATGTTGGTGCTTCTTCATATTGTAACCCTTATGCTCGATGGTGTGGTGGATGCACCTCCGTGGCTCTGCGTTGTGTATTTGATGGGATGGATGGAGATGACCATGAACCAGGGAGCGATTGTGGTGCTGACACACGACTTCTTTAATGGAACTTCACATAAAGAAAATGGAACTCTTACTGTCCAAGTAAATGTCCAAATATTTGTAAAAAATACATTAAACTGTGTTTACAAATGTAACACATGAATGACAATACCAAAATAAAAGAGAAACGTTAAAATAATCATTGCACAGAGAAGCTAATTATGCTGCTTACCTTCACATAAAGAAAATGGAACTGAAGGTCAGACAGCAACAACCAGGACACACCCACACAATTGAGACCAAGAGGGACCAGCACAACAGAAAGTGAGGTGCAGAAACTACAGTGACCCCTGTTGACACAATTACGCCACTGCCTACAATATTAAAAAAAAAATCTTTTTTTTTTCTGCAGTGGATACATCTGTGCAACATGGACAAATATCAGGACAAACTTGCATCAAAAAGTTGTTTTTTTTCTGTGTCGGTGACCTCTGAATCCTAGGGAAGGCACCAGCAACTTCAAACTCTGTGCTCTAGTAGGACCCCTACCTGGGATGAACATAGTCAAAGTTGGTGTGTCTAGCCCAAAGCATCATAGATATATGACATCATTATTGTGTAGGCCTGTCATCAGGTCTGCAGCCTGAATGGAAAAGGTGAAGGAGGAATACACACAAATAGAGTGTTTAGGTGTTTATGACAGGTTTACAGATTGAATAAGTGATACAATTATGTATTACAAGGGACTGATTTGATCTCAATTTCCATTAATATTGTAGGTTATATATTATCGTAGATTCACGTTTTAGTGAGTAAACTAAATATACTGCGAGCGTTTGTCCCAATTGACATGAAAACATTTAAATATGCATTGCTGGGTCATTGAGGATTAAATCACCTGTTTTACGTCTAACCTCCTGTAGACAGAAAGAAGAATCTCCGGAGAGATACCTACTAAACCTGATAGATGACCACTGGTCTCTCATATTTAAAACATTTTAAAGGCAATAAGAAGAGCAGAAATATTAGATATAAAGAAGCAAAGTGACATGCAACATAGTTGACCTCTGACCTCCCACTAAACTACATTCATACATCATATGAACATTCGAATTCTTCTAAATGTGACTTGTTGGTGTAGTGACGACAGATGGCAGAGCAGAACACACACTTCCTGACATTTCTGGATTTCTCATTTTGATCACCGCTGCAAAATAAGCCAAAATGGAGCCGAAGAAATGTGGAAGTGGCAGCATAAAGGAGGTGAGAAGCACTACAGAATTCCAGACTAGACCGTGTCCGTGTTGATCTTGTTTCCACGTCGTGTGTCTTTGGCCGCAAGCACGTCTTTAGTGAAGGTAAAAGTGACCTTACATGTCATTCGCCATTTACTGTATATGCATTCCAAATTGTTTTGTTAGAGTTGGACTTTCCAGAACGGACTAACCAAGGTTCTACTGTGTGTGAAAGTTTGTTATGGTGCTAATGCTTTTTGCACCTTTACTTTGTTTTTCATGTTTATTTCTTGTATGCACCTGTTGATGCAATTTGCACATTGGATTTAATTTCAAATACAATACTAAGTGTCACACAGTGAATTGTCTCAGCCTCTTTTTTTCGGTTTTACGTATTGTAAATTATAAAATGTTGTAAATACACAATAAACAAGTACATTCCAGCCAAAAGAGCATCAGTAGATAAAGGGGAGACCTTACTTAATATAAGATCTATAATATAACATACTAAGGAGCATACACTCCTCTAGTTAGTCATCATTTCTTTGTTGTGGTTTTTTTTATTTTTTTTACATAATTTAAAACTTTTTCTACACCACTTCAACAGGGTGGTATTACGGTAAGAAGGTTAACAAACTGTCTAATCCTGAACTGCAGTTGATTTGCTTTGAGGTGAGGAATCACTGCAGATTCGGTTCCTGTATTTGAGGAAACACCAATAACCAGGTCGAATGGGTTTTTATGTAACGATTTTATTCTGGTACTACAGAATGAGCATGAACTCTATGGTGCCACCTGGTGGTCAGTGATATGTCAACACACGAGGGGTCTCAAGTCATTTTCATTTAGCAATCAAAAGCATCCCTTTAGCCCCTTCAGTAAAGGTGAACCCCATCAGGCTGCTCTCAGTCATTGGATACCACTGTGTAGTAAAAACGTGTGTGTTTGTGTGTGTGTGTGTGTGTGTGTGTGTGTGTAGCCATGGAGACAAGAAGGTGTTTTCCTGCCAGGGCATACAGATGGCAGTGAACTGGTTCTGGGATAAAGGGCTGCGAAACATCACCGTGTTCATTCCCCTCTGGAGGAAGGAGCAGCCGCGGCCCGAGGCCCCCATTACAGGTAAGGTCACATGACCCAATGACCCAGTCACATAATGGTGATGTAACAGCTTCTTTATGCTACAGCATAGTAATATGTAAAATGCGTACGGTGGTCGAGTGGTTAGCCTGTTGGCCACACAGTCAGGAGATCTGGAAGATCAGGGTTCGAATCGCCTATGGGCATCTCTGTGTAGAGTTTGCATGTTCTCCCCGTGTGCGCGTGGGTTTTCTCCGGGTACTCCGGTTTCCTCCCACCTTCCAAAAACATGCATTATAAATAGGTAAGCCACACAGATGTATGATGGATGGATAGTTCATATGCTGCTATGTCTTCCTGTTGACTTGCAGTTCTCTGCCAAAACGCAAGGCAGTGTTGTCCTGACACTCTTGTTGACTATCTTTTTAGCTTCCTGATGTTCGTGCAGATGGACTGTTTCTGCTACCGTGGGATCACATTCCTCAGCCTTGCTAGTAAGGTCTGTTCGGGAGTACTGTAGAGGGGGTTCACCGAATAAAACCTATAGGTGGACCCTAAAGTGCAGGTGCAGCAGTGTGGTTTTTTGAGTTTTTTGAGAGCTTTGCCTTACAGCTCAGCTCCCTCTTCACTCTAATGAACCGATGCAGAGTCCGCATCACTGCAGAGTCCACACCAATGTCCCTGTCGGTCTTGCGTTCCTTCTCTCCCTCATGAGGTACTTAAACTCCTCCACTTGGGGCAGAATCTATCTCATCCCTGACCTGGAGATGGCATGCCACCCTTGGTGGTGAAAACCATGGACTCGTACTTGGAGGTGCTGATTCGCATCCAAGCCACTTTCCCAGCTGCGAACCGATCCAGTTAAAACAAAAGATTACGGCCAGCAGAACCATATTATCTGCAAAAAGCAGAGACTAAATTCTGCAGCCATCAACCGGAGTCCCTCAACTCCTTGGAAAAACATAGAAATTCTGTCCATAAATGGATTAACAGAATCAGTGACAAAGGGAGGTCTTAGCAGAGTCCAACCCTCACTGGAAAGGGTCTAAAAGATCACGAGAAACAAATGGAGGAAAACCATGTCAACAAATTCATTCTGTCTCTGGCCAAAGTAAATGTGCAACTGAACTCCATTCTTTGGACAACCGCTTATGTTGACGCCAGTTGAAGGAGCATCGACATGAACAGGTTCTAGCATCTGGTGTACTGCTATTCGCATGGTGTGTGGTTGGTTTAAAGAAGCCCTTGTTTGTGATGTGTTGTCTTAGCACCTTACAGAAACATCATTTTCCCAAACTCGTCTTTTCCCAACATGACCGACAGACCAACACATCCTGCATGAGCTGGAGAGGAGGAACATCTTGGTGTACACGCCGTCACGCTGTGTGAACGGCAAGAGGGTGGTGTGCTACGACGACCGCTTTATCGTGAGGTTGGCTTTTGACTCGGACGGCATCATCGTGTCCAACGACAACTACCGTGACCTTCAGACGGAGAATCCCCAGTGGAAGAAGTTTATCGAGGAGAGGCTGCTGATGTACACCTTCGTCAGTGACAAGTAAGCTGCAGTCTCACGAGGGCTACACATCTTTGGAAAGCCTTGATTGTCGAGGTCCGACCATTCCGGGATACAGTCATACCTCCACGCTCAGTAAACGCAAACCACAGGCCAGTCACAAACATAAATGCACGGAAATGTTGACTGTGTGTCGGTTGGTCTTTGACGTTTTGTTTGGTTTTTTTACAATCAATCATAACAAAACAATGTGGAAAGACAAGATATTGTTAAGCTGCTATGGAGCTTTGTTTGCATATAGTTAGGAAGATGCTGTCCTAGTGTGACCAAGGGTCTCCAAATGAAACACCTGGTCCTTAATATTAGGAATAACTCGTGTCAAATACTCCATGTTTGTAGTATCGTTGTCAAATTTTCTATGGGACTACGTAATATCTCAAGCTATGGTCTCATTGTGTTTTCCAAACCATACCACCAAACTAGTTATTCTAAACGCCTAAGGAAGGAGCTCATCAATTAAAGCACCTGCTTTAGTGACCAGCTGGAAAGAAAACCTGCAGGGCCTGGGCCGTCCAGGGCACGAGTTTGACACCCCTGATTCTAGACTGTCTTCTGGCTGATGATTGGATGAGCAAGGGAGGGGGAGGTAGGCTAGTGTAGCAGTGCGTCTCACTGCGTAGGAGAGGAAAAAAGCCAAAGGAGTTTTGAGTTGAGTCTGAAACAAGTTACTGTGCAGTAAAATCGCTAATCGCCGAGATGGTGACTCCAGGAGAGGCAGGTTATGTGCAGCGGCAGTTGACTGACAGTTCAGAACGACATGTGCTTTAACGTTTATGTCTGCAAATACACCGGCGGGTCATGGGTATGACGCTGCCGGATCGCTAGTGTGGTCAAGTTAGACGTTGGATATTTGGCTCCGTCCTCCATCACCGTTTCCAGAATGCTCTCTCATGGTGCGCCGAGCTCGCACGGGAAGAGCCGCTCTAACCGATGGCTGTTTTTCTAGGGACCGTCATTCAATTACTATTTTCCATCCATCCCTTTTCTATGCCGCTTATCCTCATCCTCAAGATGTTTTTTTAATAAAAGTTGCAATACATCTGAGAAACAAACAAAACAATGACTACATTGCACATTTTTGGAAGTTGCAGAAAAAGGTTTTTACCAGAATAAAGTCAAAATATTGCAAAATAAAATGATAATCACAAGAAAAAAAGACGACATTAGAAGACATTGTGAAAAAAACAGCACAAAAGGAAAAGCTGTTGTAATTTTACAAGAATGGAGTCAAATATTATGAGGAAGAATAATGTCATTTTAGTAGCATAGAGTTGAAATCTTAAAGAAGCGATGTGGTGGAAGGAATATTTTAAGACCCTTCGCAATCTCACTGGCATACCTTCCACCGAGGATGTAGAGTTTGATGAAATGAATGCGGACAGTTCCATCACCGTGGCTGAGGTATCTGGAGTAGTCTTGTTCCAGAGTTCCTCAAGGCTCTGGGTGTTGAGGGACTGTCTTGGATGGGATGTCTCTACAACATTGCATGGAATTTGGGAGCAGTACCTTTGGACTGGCAGACCGGGGTGGTGGTCCCCCTTTGTAATAAGGGTGACCTAGGGGTGGGTTCCACCTACGGGGGATCACACTCCTCAGCCTTCCTGGGAAAGTTTATTCCAGGGTGATGGAGAGAAGGGTACAAACATCAAACTTTGGCTACAGAAGTGGTTTTTGTCTTGGACCAGTTCTACACCTTTGCGAGGGTACTGGAGGATATGTGGAAGTTGCTAAACCAGTCTACATGTGCTTTGTCGACCTGAAAAAGGTATTCAACTGCGTTCCTCGTGGTGTCCTGTGGGGGGTGCTCCGGGAGTACGAGATTGGTGGCCCGCTACTACGTGCCATTCAGTCCTTGTACAATCGAAGCAGGAGCCTGGTTCGCATTGCCAGCAGCAAGGCGAGCTTGTTTCCGGTAAACGTTGGCCTCCGCCAAGGCTGCCCTTTGTCACCGATTCTGTTCATGACGTACAGGGACAGAATTTCTAGACAAAGGTGTCAAGACGGTGCAATTTGGGGGCCCTCAGGAACCCTTCTCTGCTATTCGCAGACGATGTGGTCCTTATGGCCTCATCAGGCTGTGACCTTCAGCGTTTACTGGAGAAGTTTGCAGCTGAGTGTGAAGCTTTTGGGATGAGACTCAGCACCACCAAATCCGAGGTCATGGTTCTCAGTTGGAAGAGGGTGGATGGCACCTTCCGGGTTGGGAGTGAGATCTTGACACAAGTGAAGGAGTTCAAGTACCTTGGGGTCTAGGTTGGAGCGTGAAGTCAACAGGAGCTGTACCGGACCACCATTGTGGTGAAGAGAGGGCTAAGCCGGAAGGCAAAGCTCTCTGTTTACCGGTCGATCTATGTTCCCACCCTCACCTATGGGCATGAGCTTTGGGTCATAACCGAAAGAACGACATTGGGGATACAAGCGGTGGACATGAGTTTTCTTCTCTACAGTGGCTGGACTCACCCTAAGCGTGAGGAGTTCGGCCATCTGGGAAGAGCTCAGAGTAGAGCCGTTGTTCCTTCACATTGGAAGGACCCAGTTGAGGTGGCTTGGGCACCTAGTCTGGACAACTGGGGTCCTCCTGGTGGAAATGGAAGAGGTGGCCAGGAACAGGGAAGTCTGAACTTTCTTACTGAGACTTCTGCCCCCTGTGTCCCAGATAAGCGGGAGAAAATGAATGGATGGACATTTTAAGAAATAAAAAGAAGCGGAAAAAAAAAGAGGCGGAAATGAGTTTCCTTCGTAGGGTGGCTGGACTCACCCTAAGAGATAGGGTGAGGAGCTCGGCCATCCGGGAGGGGCTCAGAGTAGAGCCGCTGCTCCTTCACATCGAGAGGAGCCAGTTGAGGTGGCACGGGCATCTAGTCCGGATGCCTCCCGGGCGCGTCCCTGGTGAGGTGTTTCGGGCATGCCCAGTCGGGAGAAGGCCCCCGGGAAGACCTAGGACACGCTGGAGGAACTATGTCTCACAGCTGGCCTGGGAACGCCTTGGTGTCTTCCCGGTGGAGCTGGAAGAGGTCACAGGAGACCGGGAAGTCTGGACTTCCCTACCGAACCCGCTTAAGTGGAGGAAAATCGAATGCAATTTTGGACAGTTGGATTAGGGACAAGAGTTATAATATTACTGGGAAAAAGTCCTAATATTGTGAAAGGAAAATTTCTGAAGATAATTTAAGAACAAAATGTATATATTGAAGCCAAAATGGGAAAAGATGGAATACCACGTATTACACAATTTTAATGCTTTTGTGTTATGACAGGTTCATGCCTCCAGATGATCCTTTGGGTCGAAATGGTCCCACCATTGATGATTTTCTGCTGAGGAAGCCAAAGAATCTCGACAACAAACTGCAACACTGTCCTTACGGTTGGTTTTTATCTCTGTAAAGAATTTATTTCATGCTAAACTACTATACGCAAGAGAAGTTCACATTTTTAGCAGGTGATCATTGACTTATAAATAAAACCCCAGCACACCTGGAAGAGGTGGGCCTTGATTGTTCAAGCACGAGCGCAGATAAGCATTCTGACTTAAAACTGTAAAAATACTCAAAGTAATACAGAGTCAGCAAAGTTGTAATACAGTGTAATATGTCGACACCCTTCTATGTTGGCCAACTCAAGTCCACAAAAGTAATTGCTTCCGGTCATGCATTGCTTTGCTTGGGCTGGCCAAGCAAACGCACTGTTGATAGCCTGCTGCTCCAGTTCATTAAGCTGCAATGACAGCCCGTTTCCACCGGAGAAAACCTGCTTCCCGGCAAAGCAATGCATGATGGGAAGCGGTTACGAGAGTTTATTATTCTACACTCGTTTTGGTACTTCTGCATATTTCTGCCTGCCTGTTGCGTGTTAAGTTGCCGTGTGATGATTTCAGTGTTCTTTCTTTGATAACACCGTTAGTGAGACTGTGTTTTGAGTAATGACCTCCTGGGAGATCTTTTGGGTCGACAAACTCGTTGTTTGTTTCTTATAGCACCTGCCAGATAAAGAGGTATTTGTTCCTTCACCAATCTCTGCTCGTCCCAATATGGCATTTTATGACGTATGATGATGATGTGCAAATCTGTTTTTCTCTCTAACTTTAGTGGGTGCTTCATATACACCAGAAATCACAGTAATTGTGTATTGATATATAAAAAAGTGGTGTCCAAACATCACTGTTATCACTCACATTTTTATTGGTGAATGATAACTTTTATGAGTGTAGCCATTTTTCAAAAATTGACATAGCGGTCATGTCCACCTTTTCTCTCCTTTAGGCTACAAGTGTACTTATGGAGTGAAGTGCAAGTTCTACCACCCAGAAAGGACCAACCGATCTCAGCTGTCCGTGGCTGATGAGCTACGAGAGCAAAGTGACCGAGCGAAGACATCAAGCCTCAAAGCAAGCATGCAGGACATACATCGCTGCCTTAGTGGGTACCAGCCGGAGCACACATCCTCCCCCACTGAGGAGCCTCCATCAGGCGAACACTTCATCTATCACAGCAGTCCTGTAAGGCAGTCCGGCATTCGCCCCTCCACAAACCTGGACGTGGACGAAGCCTTCAGCTCCATGGACAGTGGCATGTCCAAACTCCACATCCAGTCGGAGCCCTACAGCTACAGCAGCGGGGTGGCCAGCTACAGCCACAGCCACAATGGATACTACACAATGGAGTCGCACTGCGGGGGAGCCTACTACCATTCCAGTCCGTTCATGTATGGATCTATGTGCACCCACTGCACGTGTGGTCACCAGCAGGCCATGGTTCCCCCGGCTGCCCGCCACCCTGCATGGTCCTCCTGTCCAGTTATGCCCCCGCATCGCATGGAGCCCTCCTCTCACTTTGTAGACAACCACCACTTGAGGCAGACCACCCCCAAGCAGAGCCACAGCCTGCCCAGGGACCCGCATGTGCCCAGCTACCTCAAAGAACAACGAAAGGACATGAGGAGCCAGCTGAGCACACTCTTCCCCAAGGACACTGTGGACGATGTCATGAACGCCAACCCACACGTGTCAGACATGTTGGAACTGATATCGCTCATCAAAAACTACAGGAGCAACCATCTTACCTTTTAGATAAGGGATCAATTTAAATTCAAAATACTGAAGACAGACACACAGCGGAGCCTCAAAGACAGGGTCGTATTTCTTCTCAAATTTGAGCTTAAATTCAAGTTTCTTTTTACCTTTACTACTACACAGAAAGCTATATAGATTGGTTGCTCTTCTTTTCCTTTCACCTTATCCCTTTAGGGGTTTGCCACAGCAAATCATTTGCCTCCATCTAACCTTGTCTACCTTCATGTCCTCTTTCACTACATCCACAAACCACCTCTTTGGTCTTCCTCTAGGCCTCCTGCCTGGAAATTCAAAACTCAGCATCTTTCTACCAATATATTTACTATCTCTCCTCTGGACATGTCCGAACCATCTCAGTCTGGCCCTTCTGACTTTATCTCCAAAACCTCTAACATGTGCTGTCCCTCTGATGTGCTCATTCCTGATCCTGTCCATCCTGATCACACCCAAAGAGAACCTCAGCATCTTCATCTCTGCTACCTGCAGTTATTCCTTCTGTCATTTCCTCAGCAGCACTGTCTCTAAATCAAACAACATCGCTGGTCTCACCACAGTTTTGGACACCGTTCCTTTCATTTTAGCTAAAACTCTTCTATCATACATCACACCCGACACTTTTCTCCACCCATTCCAGCCTGCCTGCACACGCTTTTTCACAATCTCAATTGCTCTGGACTGTTGACCCTAAGTACTTCAAATCCTTAAAAAACGGGTTGTGGTTGCTCAAGCTCAGGAAACCACTGGTCTCTCGCGTTTTGGTAGAGAATTGCAAGTCACGAGAGCAGACTTCATCATTAGGTCTGATGAAACGTCTACGACACATATGCTACTACAAAGCTAAATCTCGATGCTTTGACTTTTTGAAAGTAATATTGCTAACACTGCATCAGGCATTAATAATGACATTTTTCTGGGAATATGCTAAGGGCCAGTAAAAAGAAACTGGCATGCCAAAAATGTCCCGCGGGGCGACAGTTTGGAGGCCCCTGCTTTAGCAGTTTTGCTGTTTTTGCTGACAAATCACTTATTTGTGCATTTGGATGGCTGAAAGAGCGCAAGTGTGACAAACACTCCGTTGTATGTTTTGCTTCACAACTCAACTTACAACGGCGTGAATCTGTTACGAAGACATTTTTAAGTGCAATGCACTGTGATCCAGAGATGCTACTTCCGGTAGCTTTTCAAATTAAAGCAGCGAGTGTTGTTTTCCCATGTTGCCTCAAAGTGAGGAATGCTAAAGTGTGTATTAAATAAATGATGGCTTTTCTTGAACTAAATATGGCTAAACCTCATCGCTGTCAACTGCAAGTGAACACAACAAACTGCAAGTAGAGAAATTGCAATTCACCAAACCACCACCACAGCGAAATGAACAGACATTTTCCGTCAACGAATAAAAACGACAGGATCTTGTCTCATCCATCTCCAATGTCGCTTATCCTAACTAGGCTGGCGAGTATTTCGTTGTTCGTCGTTTTCCCGAAGTGTGTGAAAGCGTCATTAACGCAAGCGTCTCTTCTTCGTTGACAGGCAAAAACAGCCTAAGCAGCATCACAGAGGATATGACTCCACCTGCCGGTCACATCGGATATTACAGGAACCGAACCGGGATTTTGTCGACAAAAAAAGATTCTTAAGTTCAGTTATCAGTTTTAATGCAATATGGTTGGTACCAAACTAATGACTCATTGAGAGCAAGTCTACTTTTTAATATAACATTTTGAGATGCTTTGCAGTCAGCCTAAATAAACGCGCTTTTCGCGAAATGATTGGACACCTTATGCCTAACAATTTCTATTTTAGTCTACTCAATTTACTGTAACTGCAATGCAAAGTGTCGTGCAAGAATGCACTTGAAATTGAACAAATAATACATGAATTCAAAAAGTGACATGTATTACTTAATTGACAAGATACATCATGTCAATTTTACAGCTGCTATGTTTTCTAAAATGCAAGCGTACACTATACATGTCAACCATCATACATTCAATTCTTTGGCAACTCTTATTTGAGTTTTTGATGTGCTTAGTACCAGGAATGCATTTGAAGTTAAAAACATTTTCATTCATTCATTTTCTATACCGCTTATCCTCACTAGGGTCGTGGGTATGCTGGAGCCTATCCCAGCTGGCTTTGGGAGAGGGGCGGGGTACACCCTGGACTGGTCGCCAGTCAATCGCAGGGCATTCACACTCCCAGTCATACCGATGGACAATTCAGAGTCACTAATTAACCTAACATGCATGTTTATTCAAAATAATCAAAACATTTGATTGTCTTACTAGCATTTGCGCTATTAGGCATGGCAACATTTTCTGTGATTGCAATTTGACACTCTACTAAAGCATGAGAATTGTTAAATGGCTTTACAATGAGCTTTCATGGCCAAAGAGCAAAGAGCTATCTTACCTGACATTAAACACCATTTGGATTAAAATGTCTTCTGCTGCCACCTAGTGGACAAAACATCACACACGCAAATTCACAATTTCCCCAAAATCTGTAAAGATTTTATTTTTTTATTATTTTTACAAATAACTTATCTGTTACAAAGAGCTTCCCAGATAAAATCAAAACGACATTTTTGTAGATATCGAAATGTTTCCCCCCCATTTGATAAAATGCATAACTTGCCTGTTCACACCAAGGTGCAGATAAAAGCTGAAACATGTTTTTCTTTGGCCTGGATTAAAAAAAGGAGGGGGGGGGGGCAGTACGGCATTAAGTGCTTAA
Source organism: Oostethus manadensis (assembly GCA_024372805.1). Taxonomy (NCBI): domain Eukaryota; kingdom Metazoa; phylum Chordata; class Actinopteri; order Syngnathiformes; family Syngnathidae; genus Oostethus; species Oostethus manadensis. The sequence goes on from QODF01000138.1 coordinate 953,519, forward strand.
GAGACATGGTTTGATCTTCTTCTTCTCTCTGGATTGTCATATTGTGGTTATAAAACCCGCAAATAGATTCAAAGATACAAATGCAATCGTTGTCAAGGCACAAATGCAAGGTTATTCTCTGAGTTGGGAGTGAGGGGGGAATACATTGGAGAAGTAGAAGCCCCCCACCAGTAAAATCTTAATGAATGAGGCCAAATAAAGAGGATTACATTGTGCTCATTTATATTTGTCTACAAATAAAACCTTTTGTGAATATTAAGGACACTTCAGACAGAAGTCTTACTGTGAACCTTTGGTACCTCTTAGGAAAAAAAAAAACATTTTCAGGCACGCAGTAACAAGTCACGAGTAGCCAGGATGCACAAGGAAATGCAGGCTGCGTCTCAACTGGCAGACTTGCATACTTACAGTACACTTAGGCTGTTAAGTGCATGTTGTACTCAACATGCTTAAGAGTAGGGGTGGGTGGATCTATTCACTGCTTTACCAACGCAGGGAAAATGAGGAAGCTTTTCTACCCGTAAACGGCCTAGTTGTGGCGATTATATGAACAAAATGGCAGGTTATTCAGAAACAAATTATGTTTTGGTCAACTATCTGCAAATTTGCCGGTTGGTGAATGCTGAATGGCAAAATTATGGGGCGCTGCTGTAGCCATTGTATTTTTGAATGTGTTTTATCGGCCTGCCAGGGAAGCAAACCAATATTTATTATTGCTGCTTATGCAGGACAAACACCCACACGTTATATCACTGGATAGTTCTCAATGGCAAGTAGTGTGCTATTTATAGTGTGTAACATTCTGGGTAACCGTGGCAATGTAAACAAATTTTAGAGGTTGAATACAGTCACTTGATTTCGGTCTTACCATGGCGGCGTTCTTGACAAACAAATTAGAAGATGGCTATTGTTTAGGAACCCACCCTTCCGGCCATATCGTGTGGAAAAAAAACCCACACGTTCACTACCACTGGAAAGGTCTTGATTTGATCAATTCTACATAATAATTGTTAGGAACCCACCTTTCAGGCCACATTGTGTATATGACATGCTAGCAACCTGCATGGATACAACACCGGGCCAAGTACAAGCAACAGGCAGGCCCATGAACGGGAACAATCACAAAATCAATCAAAAAACTTAAAGAACTTCAAGTAAAAAACTATCGGTAACACTAGCCCTGTATTTTAACGGTATCTGATCGATACCAACGTTTCAACGTTAGCAGTAACGCCCACCAGTACTGAAAATGGTGAGTTGACACCACCTTGGCTGCAAAGCAGAAGGGGAAGGCTAACTTGAGTGGTTGCAATTTACCATTAAAAAGAAGAGAGGAACCGGGTAAACATAGCGTAGTTATTACCGGAAAGTACGCGACGACAGCACTGTAGTGGATTTTGGACAATCCAGGCACTCAGGAAGTAGACGGTGTACTTTAGTGTACTGACAAAAGTCTTCCAATTGAGACACAGCCTCAATGTGTCTTTACAGCAAGGTGTCCCCAAACAGGAAAACAACATTCCAGTTGTCAAATAAAAAAAGAGATTGCATGATTTCTGGTGATTTTGTCAAAAAAAAAAAAGTTTTGTTATCCTGGGAAGAAAAAAAAAAAAGAAGTATTTTGCTGCCTGTGCAGATGGTCCACACAACTTTCAGCCGGGATGTCAGCGATGCACAACAACCTGGATAGTTCTAGCTTTCTGATGACATTTTTTTTTTTTTTACTTCCGCAAGGCTTCAACTCTTGCAGAAAGCAAACCAACAACTGAAAGAGAGCGGGGGGAAGTGGGTTGTTTGTTGGTTTGAAAAAAGGGGAAAAACTAAACAAGTAATAAAGACTATAAAGCTATACTTACAGGAAAATACACGAGTCATTGAATGACAAGAAGGCACCTTCTACACTTACTGTATGTACAAGGAAAAGCTCAAAGGGAGTTTCTGTACACAAAGCATGCATGTTTTCATTTGTAACTGGAGAGAAGGAATAGAGAAAAAAAACGAGAGGGGGCGGGGGAGACATTCGAGAGGCGGCTTCCCCTTTGACATCCTTAAGAAACGTCTGACAAAGTCCGTGAGTAGTCTGTTAGTTTTCCCTTCGGATAGAGAGCAGCTCCCAAGTCCACTCCACAAGCCATCACAGGAAGAGAAACTATGGCTGTGTCTCAATTCGCACGCTTCCGTTCTTACACTTAAGTGTGCTCACATTGTGAAGCACGGCAAGAACCTCGGTGGTGAGTCAGCGGCTCAAAAATCAGCACTTCACAAATGCATGCTTTGCGCATTTCTTTGCGCGTAGACCAGCCGTAGGAGCCCGTGCGACCGATTGGCAACAGTAATGGATTTGGGACAGCACTATATTGTAAAATTCACACTATTACTTTGCACTGAACAGGAAGTCACAAATGTATGCGATGACAGTACAGTTGTATCTCGTACATTACAGTTAACTGGTTCCAGACCTGACCGTGACAAGTGAATTTCCACAAAGTATGATTCAGTATTAACCCATTTCATAGCTAGAGTATAGCACACCTGTTTATGACCTTCTACATATGATCTTTACCATTATTAGAGCCCTGTAGACATGAAATAACACCCCTATTGTCACCTTTACACTCATAGTAGACAAGATAAGCAATAAGACATCATTCACATGTTAGTATTCGGAAAGTTCCTTCTTGTTGCAGTATCTTGAACATAATGCAGCTTGACAGCATGACAGTTTACACTCACTATGATGTTTGTAACGTGATATACTGACAGCTAGTCTGACATGCATCTGACATTCAGGTATGTCTGTGAAATAATGGATACTGCTGCACTACTGCTAACTTTGTTTACACCACATTGCGCAGGCTACCGTATCTCTCCAGGGACGCCCACCGCTTTAAACATAGCAAGCTACTGAACTAACCAGTTAGCCTATAATTTATTATTTTAAAATAATAAGTGGAAGTAAGTACACAATGTAGTTATTTAAGTGTACTGATGGAAGCATTGGATTTGAGACACAGCCAAAAGGCACGATGGCACCTGTGTTGTGTACGTGCCACACTGCAAGGGGCCACACTCGTAATACTGTAAGTGGGAGCAGCGAGGTATCCCCACAAAGAGGGAGGGGCAGTGAAGAGTCACCAGTTGAGTGGGGGGCTGGGGGGGGGGGCGGGGGCACACAATCCGAGTCTCTAACGTGAGGTATCATCCGACTGTGCCTGCCTTGAGGAAGAAACAATCTGTAAACAGTATCCAGTCAAACCTTCAGGAGGACAGCATTCGTAAGGGGATGGGAGTGAAAGAAAGGAAAGAGGCTACACAATGATTACGCCCCATCAGAGTTTTCATAAAACTTAGGAAAGGTTCGGTAAGAGCAATTTTTGTTTCCCAGATTGTAGCACGACAGAGAGTAGGCGGAGTGGTGCGGCTCAGAAATTGCGCGGGAACTCGCACTGTTCACAGCGGTTGAGGGCGGGGTGGTTAAGGAAGGTACAGGCGGTGCAGCTCCACTGCGTCCCCTCGTCTTCCTCCTGGTCCGCCAGGGCTTTCAGACTCTTACTGTCTGGGTCTGTGGCGGAGAGGAGAATGAGTCAGAAGTCAGAGGGTTAAATATTTTAATATATAAATACACACACACACACACATATTTTGGGCTGTAACTGTACGCCATCGTAAAAATGTTTAGAACACTACACATCTTTACATTTTTAAAAGTACTCAACGCCTCTGTATGCGTCTTCAGAATGTCTTATATTTGGATTTAATTTAATTATGCCATTTTGATACATGAAAATGCCTAATTTAAACAAAGAATATGTAAAATTTTCTTACATATTCATATTTTTAGCATGATTTACTAATCTTTTTCTACTAATTAAAAAAAAATTGTTTGGCTGGTTCTGGTATTCCGGAGTGACGTACATATGTTTTTTCCACCTAGCCATGTTTACATGCGCAAATGTCTTTAACCCGTTTATTAATCAGATTAAAATGTACCTGTGCACATGGACCATGAAAAAAGTCATCTAATTGAGACATGTGTTTACATCTGTCATTTGTTTGATCAGAATGCATTTGTTTTGACATGCGTAGCGTTGTCTAACATACCGGAAATAGCAGAAGAAGCAACTTCCACTGTAAACAAATATGGCTGCGTATATTTTAACTTCAGCCATCTATTCACTCAGAACTTTATATTGTGTTTGATTATGCCTCCCGTTCGAGTTGTCTGTTTGTTGTTGTCAAAAACAACCCTGACACTGACAAACTAACTGTTTTGAAATGGAGCTGTACGGGTCATACTTTTGATTTGGCTGGATTCGGTGATAAGGCGGCAAACCCAACTGCGTATATATTCTTCTACACTTGATGCTCGGCAGAGAGGAACAACAGGTGAATTTCCTAATTCCCCGTGCGACATGCACACTGCACTTATCTTTAACCCAAAAATCGGAAGTCGTGTGTACATGTGCATCAACGTGATTATCAATCAGCATAACCCACCTCCCTCAATTGGATGAAAATTTTGATCCGAATGAGTGGAATCGGGTCAGATTATTCCGAATGACAAGTTTACATTCAACATTTTTATTACGATCAGGCTTTTAATACGATTATATGTGTCCATATAAATGTGGCTAAAGGCCTGTCTATCAGAGCACGGACAAAAACTGCCAGCAGACTTTCGAGCCAAGGTCCACAGTGTCCGTGAGTTTCTTTAGCCTGTTGTACTCCATTTTATTGTTCTTACTATAACTTGCCTTTCAAGACAAAATGTCTGTTCTTTGTCTCTGATTTTACAAATTAAATTCCCTCCACCCCAAAATGCAAATTATAGTCCAGTGCGATTTACATATGTTTTTTTATTCTTCAATGTACATTTTTGGCTGGTGCGACTTATATTCCAGAGCGATTTATAGTCTGGAAAATACAGTAATAAATCATTCGTTTTTTGCCACTCAACTCCCCTAGCGAACACATTTATACCAACACACACAAGCACAAGTCGTATTTATGTCTTAAATGGCTTATTTTCTTATTCTTATTCTGCTCTCTAACTACAAAAACAATTGGTTTGTAAATAAGGAATCCTAATTCACATAAATTTGCTTATCTTTCCGATCATGTCTGAAAAAAACAACTTGGGACACACGTACAGTGTGTACAAATATCTGTACAGTGCAGATAAAGTAACAAAATATAACAATTAAGGTTGTTAAAATGTTACCCTAAACATAGCTTAACACCTGTGCTGCTGGGGGTAGAGTCTGCTATGCTAGGCAGACAAAAGCAGACAAAGCAATGCTGCTAAATTTGCCAAATAATACTGCAGGTACCTTTGGGTTTGGGTGGGACAGGACCAAGAAATCCCAGGTTGTCGTAGAAATTATGGATGGCATTGGGATTGAAGTGTGGTCCTATAAAATAAAGAGAAGTCAATGAAGCCAGGATTTTTCTGTATTGCGATTGCTATTTTCCCACATAGTTAAATTTAATACAAGGATATACAGTATTTTCTAGCACAGATACCATTCATTAATTAATCCATTTTCTATACCACTTGTTCCATATTGTGGGTGAGCTGGGATCTATCCCAGATGACTTGGGCCGTTTTCAACATTTTTTGTTATTGTTATGTAAAGTTAATTGTCAACTTTCTGAACAAACATAATTTTTTATTAAAATGTTTTTCATGCTTTCACCCCCTCTGAGGTTGCCATCTATTAGCATGTCACTCATCCAATGAGAAGTAAGGACTAACTTTGGCCTAAAAATGTCCATCTTGTAATGTCGACCCTGTTCTCATTTTGCTGAGTAACAGGGTGCACTCAAAATAACAGGGTGGACTTCAAAAGGTGATGACTATTTCCAGCATTTATTGGTAGTTTTTCTTGCTTTCTGTAATTTATCTTTATACGTTAGGTTTCTATACGTCTTTTAAAAGGACGTATTAAAACATGCATGTATTTGCCAGAGAATGGTGCGGTACAGGGCACCGCGTTATGCAGACCCTGAAAAACCAGGAAAATACCAAAATAACAAGAAAGTGAGTTTGAAGTGACAGAAAGTGACAAACCATTGAGCAATGCTGCATTGTTAAATATGATGATGAACCTAACCCAAGAATCAGAAATGTTTGCATATAAGCGCATTCAACAACTTTTACTGGCCAAGTCCAAGAGAGGACACTTTCTGGTACTCGGATGACCAGGTTGTGTGCATGACAGCAACACAATCTGTAAAGAAAAGGTCGGTCCGTTTAGACAAAAGGTTGTAGACAACAAAAAAGCCAAAGGGTTAACTATTAAACTAGAAACTCTCCCTTGTTAATTGATTGACTAAGCAACATAATAGGACACACCTGTCAGTCACATGTTCTGATGCCTTTTCTAACATAAAAATTGGTGGGTTCAAACAAATGGATCTTCAACGTACTGTATGTAAACACTGTGAAATAAAACCTGAAATGAGGCTGTCAAATTCATCTTTTGTTGTCAAACCCAAATGTTTTCAATCTACAGCAAAAATGAATAATTCCCTCACTGTCACAATACTTGGAGGGAACTGTAAATACCAGTGACTCTACAGTTGAGTAAATAACAAATCCACCTCTATTTGAGGTTTTTGTTCGGGCAGGTCACTTAATGTATATTATATTTAAAAAAAACCCAAAACAGCTTGTCTGTTTTCCTTATAAACTCAGGAACAATCTGTCCTATCTTATCACTACTTTCCTTCGAAAGTAGTCCTGTGGGTGAGGGGAGTGGCATAATTACTGATACCATTCATTGCGTGCATCCAGTTTTTAATGTTAGTGTCGGTTCCTAGAAGTGAACATCTCCTGCCCTCCTTTTATCTGAGCAAAGTTGGCTTTATTGCTGTCAGCACCCAGGGGGGCCATAAATCCCTTGTTACCAAGCAGCTACAGGATGCAATTCAGGAAGAAGCGGGAGTTAACACTACAATAGCGGCACCTTGTCAACATGTGAAACCAGGATGTGACCACGGGTGTGTTGGCGCCCTATCTGACCTCAAACAGTCCATTTCCAAACATACCTTCTGTAAATGCCAAGCTAATACATTTTATGTCATATCAGAAAGACTCTTACCTCTTTTTTGAAAGAGATCAATCTCTTTAGTGAGGCAGTCGATGTCGATTTGTAGTAATCGGTTTTTGCATCGCAACTGCTTCATCTCTTCAATCTGACAAAAAGAGAAACAGTTGGTTGGCCATGATGCAACAGTGACATGCATGGGGTTATCGTGCTTGTTTGTGACAGACAAGCCTAAGCTCTGTCAACTAAAATGTTAACACCTGCCCATTTATCTCTCCTGTGTTCACACAGTGTAAGAGATAAAGACCAATCCAGGTTGTACCCCGCCTCTTGCCCAAAGTCAGCTGAGATAGGATCAACCATACCCCCATGACCTTAATGTGGATAAGCGGCACAGAAAATCGATTGATAGATACTTAATAACCCGCCACAGGGCAAAAGAAAGTTGCCAATGCCAGCGATTTGATAACAAAGGTGAGAAACACTGTGGAATTCAAGCTTGCCAAGATGTACAGGAAGTTAACAATAAATTCCATCCATTTTACAGTTTCCGTTTTCTGAATGTAAAACTATAATTATTCTCTATAAAATAAGTTTTTTGTTCATATTTTTGGGTGTCCAGAAAGGAATATTTGGATTTAAATTATAATTATTATTTCCTTTGGGAAAACTTGCCTCGTTTTTGTACGCTTCAGTTTCAGCTAACATTTTGGATGAAATTAACAAAAGCCGAGATGCCACTGTATACATTTAAAGACAAAGTGTTGTGTTATTATTAGCTATTAGTATCAACATTTTAGCTTCTTCTCTTTAAATTACATCTTTTGCTCTATTTTCCCCCGTTTTCTGGGTTTTATTTATTGGACATGAGGTCAACGCTAGGAAAACACACAACTCACAAACCCGATTGACTATTTTGCTTGTTATCTTCAATCGTTGCCAGTGAACAATGGTAAGTAAAGAGCGTAGGGGAGTGTTATTGCAGCTGGAAATAATTGATGCTTTGATCACTCATTCTTATTGTCGATCCAAAATTAGAGAAGGCATTGGCGGAGGTGGGCTGTACGACCTGTGAACGTGTCAAGAATGCCCAGGAAATAAAGTATTACAAGCCGACCATTCGCAGCCTATACAGTTCATGAGGTTAGAGGTACAAGTCATGCTACACAAGAATGTTTGCAGGGGGACCAAGGAGCTATTTTGATTTTTAACTCAATCGTTTCTTTGTCACACTTGTGTAGACATCCCACAGATACATACACTAGCTTGCAAACATTTGCAACTTACCTAGGAATGAACAAACAAGAGAGTGAACCGTTGAAGTGATTGTTAATATGAAAAAGTTCAAGCTCACCGAAGGAATTTGGGTGGCAGAATTGGATCTCTCCAGCCGTCTCCTGGTCAGGTCATTCTCCATCTCATTGACCTCTTCTTTTAGTTTCTCCAGCTTCTTCTTCTTTAGCTCCAGCTCATGCCACAGCCTCTCCATGCGGGCCTTCTGATGGCCCAACAACGCTGAAAGACCATAAACACAGCTGGTTTCCACTATGCCACAAACAAGTACATATTATGGCCTATCCCATGGTAGGATTGCAGAACAAAAAAACAGTCCTTTGGGTCATCAAAAAAACCCTAATAATAAATAAAACACAAAATTAAAAGAACATATGGCGTAACAACAATTACAAACATGAAACAAAAAGTAATAAGGTGGCGGGATAAAGTACAAACTGTGTGTAAAATACACACAGGCACAACTGTCCGGAATCATAAAATAGGTGGTGATGAAGGTTAAAGAATATCTTAAAACACAATTCTGCCAAAAAGAGTGGTCAAATACCCAATTCAATAGTGTTTCTTGCCTTTTTATCAAAATGATGGCACTTGGAACTTTCTTTGGCTCTATTTTGTCTTGTTTGGCAGGCATGATCAAAGAAAAGAAAAGAGTTGAGAAACACTATTGAATTAAAAAAAATAACTATCAATGTGGCGCCCGTGTTGATCTTTTGATCATGTCTTTGGCAAAAATCACGTCTGCAATAAAAGGTAAAAGGGACATAAAAATAATACTCATTTATTTCTTATTTACCATTATTACAGTATGCAGTTTGAATTGTTTTCTGCATGTAAAAGTGATGCGTTGTCCACACGTAGCAAGGTAGTTTTCTCCAGATCCACACTTTGGCCAGAGGTTTTAAAAACCTTCGTTTCTAGTGCCGTATATCTGTGGACTCATGTGGATGATAAGCAAAAATGTGGAGAAAAAACCCTTTGTTTTATGAGATACCTGCCTACATGTGGACAGGGCATGAAATTGTAAAATGCTAAAAAATATGCTTTGTGTTAGCATTTTTGATTTTCTGCAAAAGATAAATTGGATTTACATTATTTTATATGGGGAATATTATTTGGTTAGAGTATGTATTGATTCGAGTTAGGGGTGCCCCGATACAAGTTTTTCACTTCCAATCCGAGACAGATTTGCAGGTAAGATTTTCTAAGATTGAGTGACATGACCAAAGCAAATACCACTTATTGATAGGTACTTTATGTAAAAATGAGCAAGAGTCCAACATAAGTTGGAATGTCTTGAAGCTGTCATGTGACAGCTTTTATAATTATGTTTTTTTGTTTTTTTTTTTAGGAATGTACTACTAACTTTGATGATGCAAATACATTTGATGCCAAATCAGATCAGAACATGACTTTTGACATAGTGCCAAAACTACAGTGCAGACATGGTGGCTACTTTTTGTTCCCTACTTTGAATGTGACTCAAGAACAATAACAGATGATATTTCTAAAGGCAAATCAGAGAAGAACTAGGTTGATGAGAGTTAGAAGGGGAGGCAACATGCCCACTGTTGCGAAATGACTATCAGCAAACACGTTTGACTCACTACAGGATCTGCTGGTCTTCGGCAGTCGAGAGCAAACACAGCATTGAGTGGAAAGAACTAACAGTATTCCCAATCCCACCGGGATGTACTGAGTGAGTTGAGCTTTTATCAGACCACTTTCTAAACTAACTGAACATTCAGGACTGCAAAAGAGCCAGCGAAGTCAAATGATCTCCTTGGCAAGAAGTAATGGAAAAAGAATTCCAACCTGTCAGGAATATAAAACACCTAACTGTTATAGCTCTAAAAACAAGCCTTTTATCCTGAAAGGTAATTTGCAATTGTGTCTTCACAATCTAGTCTGCAGACAACAAGCGTAACAATCGGGTCAAACAGACCTGCAACGACTGACAACACTAATATGCATACTGGGTCAGAATGTTGGTAAAGAAACTGTTTGTCCAAGAGCTGGACAACAGGACAACGAGAGACCACACCTCGACCGGAAATTGGACACTGGGTTCTTTACTCCATAGACCCAACAACTAGCAAGGGTCTAGTGGTCTGGTGCCACAGTGGTGTGAAAAACTATTTGCCCCCTTCCTGACTTTTTATTCTTTTGCATGTTTGTCACAAAATGTTTCTGATCATCAAAACCCATGTTAATATTAGTCAAAGATTACACAAGTAAACACAAAATGCAGTTTTTAAATGAATGTTTTTATTATTTAGGGAGAAAAAAAATCCAAACCCACACAGCCCTGTGTGAAAAAGTATTTGCCCCTGCACCTAATAAATTGGTTGGGCCACCCTTAGCAGCAATAACTGCAATCAAACGTTTGTGATAACTTGCAACAAGTCTTTTACAGCGCTCTATAGGAATTTTGGCCCACTCTTCTTTGCAGAATTGTTGTAATTTAGCTTTATTTGAGGGTTTTCTAGCATGGACCGCCTTCTTAAGGTCATGCCACAGCATCTCAATGGGATTCAGGTTAGGACTTGCCCTAGGCCACTCCAAAGTCTTCATTTTGTTTTTCTTCAGCCACTCAGAGGTGGACTTACTGGTGTGGTTTGGATCATTGTCCTGCTGCTGAACCCAAGTTGGTTTAATCTCAAAGTCACGTACTGATGGCCAGACATTCTCCTTCAGTATTTTTTTTGGTAAACAGCAGAATTCATGGTTTTATTTATCACAGCAAATCCTTCAGGTCCTGAAGCAGCAAAAAAGCCCCTGACCCTCACACTACCACCACCATATTTTACTGTTGGTATGATGTTCTTTTTATGAAATGCTGTGTTACTTTTACGCCAGATGTAACGGGACACGCACCTTCCAAAAAGTTCAACTTTTGTCTCGTCAGTCCACAAGATATTTTCGCAAAACTCTTGGCAGTCATCGCGATGTTTCTTAGCAAAATTAAGACGAGCCTTAATGTTCTTTTTGCTTAATAGTGGTTTGCGTCTTGGAACTCTGCCATGCAAGCCGTTTTTACCCAGTCTCCTTCTTTTGGTGGAGTCGTGAACACTGACCTTAATTGAGGTAAGTGAGGCCTGCAGTTTTTTAGATGTTGCCCTGGGATATTTTTGGGACCTCTCGGATGAGTTGTCTCTGCGCTCTTGGGGTAATTTTGGGCGGCCGGCCACTCCTGGGAAGGTTCACCACTGTTCCATGTTTTTGCCATTTGTGGATAATGGCTCTCACTGTGGTTCGCTGGAGTCCCAAAGCTTTAGAAATGGCTTTATAAACTTTCCCAGAATGATAGATCTCAATTATTTTTGTTCTCATTTGTTCCTGAAGTTCTTTGGATCTTGGCAACATGTCTAGCTTTTGAGGTGCTTTTGGTCTACTTCTCTGTGTCAGGTAGCTCAATCAAGAAATCACTTAAACAGGAAACAGGTGTGGCAGTAATCAGGCCTGGGAGTGGCTACAGAAATTTAACTCAGGTGTGATAAACCACAGTTATGTTTTAACAAGGGGGGGGCAATCACTTTTTCGAAAAGGGCCATGTAGATTGAGTTTTTTTCCTCCCTTAATAACGTAAACCTTAATTTAAAAACTGCATTTTGTGTTCAATTATGTTATTTTTGACTAGTAGTTAACTATTTTTTATGAGCAGAAACATTTAAGTGTGACAAACATGCAAAAGAATAAAAAGTCAGGAAGAGGGCAAATAGTTTTTCACACCACTGTATGTGGCTTGGTGTTGCAGTCAAAGTGGGAGCGTGGAGCCATTGAGACAAACACAGGGTCTGCAGCCTACTATTCCACATTTGCAGGCTGCATGACATCATCGCGCTGCGTGAAGGTTACAAAAGTCCGCAAAGACTCCGTGAAATGTGGCCGACAAATTTGTCCTCCTCCTCCATTGAACTGAAGTCTAAATCCTTCGTGGCCCTTCCGATGCCAAGATTCTATTTTTTGCGCGCCAGTCCACTCTTTAAAAACATCAACATTACAGTGCAAAGTGGGGAGAAGCATAAGTTTTGATTAACAAATAGTAGGAATGTGCCATATATTGTTTTTTTTGGCAATATCCAATATGCCTTCAATCTTACGTTCGATTCCGGTATCAACCGATGCCAATACTGATATGTGTAACATAATCACATATGGAATTAACACATATTGATTGTGAAGCAAATGGATACAGCAACAGCAATTAGCTTCTCGGTGTGGCTGTAAATACTGTATAGTAAACCGTCTGAGAAATACTTGCGATTGGTGACTTGCAAAAGAGAAAATGGCTGGATATCTAGAGCATACATGCCATGATTTTCTGATTGATGGCTTTCCCCGATGCTGTTTGTATTCCATCAAGAAAAAAGTCAACAACAGTCTGTGGCTTCCACTGTCCTTGACTTCATCTACTAAGTGGGTCTGTCACTAACCCTTTTCTCAATTATGTAAATACAAAAGGCATCCACAATAAACTTTATAAAGAACACAAATAGAATAGGATAGCTTAAAACTACTAAAGATAATCATGATCAGTATAGAGCTCCAGCACAGCCAGACATTTGGTACCACCATGGAACATCACTGATGGCCTTCCAATCTTCGCCTCCTTTGGCTTCCTGCACCTCATCATTATTTCACCTGCCTTCCAGATTGATACTGTGCAGGATGCTACCTTGTTTTATTACATCAAGTCATATTCATTCATTCATTTTCTATGCCGCTTAACCTCATAAGGATGCCAGGGGTATGCTGGAGCCTATCCCAGCTGGCTTTGGGCGAGAGGTGGGGTACACCCTGGACTGGTCGCCAGTCACATCAAGTCATATGTGATAAAATGATACAGTTATTCAAATCTATAAATACTATGCAAGTATCGTCGAGGTATTTAAATTATCCTTAAATACTCATATCTACAAACACATGTATAAAATTATGTGTTGTTGCTGATCAGATTGTTGTACAAATGAACAAAGTAGCCAAAAAGTAATAAAAAATAAAATAGCTATTAATATTACTATTGTTTACTATATCGGGTTTGGCTCTGAGCTGAAGATAAAACTGCTTAAAGAGAACCTCTCTTCTTTCTCCTATAAAACCTACTTTTAAAAAATAAGAAATTTTTTGTTCTCATTCACTTTAGTGTTTTTGTTGCTTTTTGTTTGATTTTTGCTCTGCTTTTGCGATGGAAGGCAGATTTAATTCTGTAAAGACGTCAGAGTAAACAAAACAACACAACAAGGAAGTGTGAGGAAGGAAGTGTGAGGAAGGCTAGACGATCTAAATTCACAATGTTGGTCGCAACAGGAGGACGAGCCGCCGAAAGTCTGGCCTTTGTCGATGGGGTAGGCTACTGGCCTTGTCGACTGCAGACCCATAATTGGACACAGCCTGCGTGATTTTCCAAAACTTGTTTACAGTGGAATCCAGTTTAAGTTGACATGCCTATGCCTAACTGACTCACGCCGACATAAGCGGTTGTCGACCAAAGATAGCCATTGCTTGCAAATTTAGTTGTGACTTTAGCTAGAGACATAAGGAAAATGGCTTTTTCAACCTACAGCAGTTTGTTTAAATGCTTTTCCTCCATTTTGTGAAAAATATTTGGCTGAGAAGTCTACAGCAACAGAAGAAAGAACCTTTTGCCCTCTGCCAAACCTTTGAAGGTAAGTGTTACCCCTTTGTTTTTATTGATTTTAAAAATAACCAAAAATCTTCTTTTGTAAAAACACCCCACTAAAAATGCTGACGTTAACAACACCACAACACGTCGCCATAATTCAACAGATTTCTCATAGAAATTACACCTTAGGGTCTCAAATTTGAATTTGGTCAAATACAGTCTGGTGTGTGTAATATTTTGTAGAACCTGTTGGATACTTGTCCTGTATTTTTTTCGAAGTGCTCTGACCATTTTTTGTGCAGTTATATGCACAAATGCCAACCAGGGTCCCATCTCACAATATTAAAGAATCCTGGATCACCCCCAAAATCAATCAGTTCTTCCATACTCCATTTCTGACAATTCCTGAAAATTTAATCCAAATCCAGTCAGAACCTTTCATATTATTTTGAACGCAAACAGTCAAACAGATAAACGCTAGCAAAAACTTAATCTAGGCAGTGAAATTGATGAGTTGGTAGACTGATATTGAAATTGGACCGATATCAGCAAAAACAAACAAAAAACGAGTATCAAATTACTTTGTCCCAGCCTGTCTCGAGCAGTGACCAGATAGAGTCCACGTGATCACAAACAGTGTTCTAACATGTTAAAGTAGCAAGGAGTGCTGGAGTGTCATTTCTTTTTTGTAAAGTCCTAAACACGTTGCAGCTGAGTGCAAAACTTGTCATGTACAAGATTCCCTTTGGTGGTACAGAAGTGGGGATGTTTAACATAAAAAAACTCATTGCACATTTGAACGGGTTGCACCAGCACCATCAGTTTCAGTCCTATGTAAAACAGTCCATAAAGTACAACTGCAATCTTGCAAGCATTGACCTGCCTGATATAAGTGTGAAACTGGAAATAGACTACAGTATTAATTCATTCATGATCTTGTGTATTGTGATACAGGGCCTATGCCTAAAGTTAGGCAAAGGCGAGATCCTCCAGAACGTATAATTAGCCAATCACTGCGTCAGCAAAAGTCAGAAACCATTCACATTCAAACTTACGGACTTTCAAATGAAAGTCTCCAAACACAGTGAAACCTCGCTTGTGTACAATACAATGCACATCTTGTCATTTTATTAATACAGTGTGAAAGTCTAACTCTGTTTGTAATGTATTGTTATTACAAAACATCTTTGTTAGCAGCTTGTAAACCAGATTTGTCTTCAATAAAGGTCAACTTGACTTCAAATGTTCATTTATCCCTTTGATTAACCATTCATATGTACGTTATTTCGAATTGTTTTCTTGATGTAAATCTGTAATTGTAAAACTACGTGTTAACATTTTTGGGTGTCCGGAACAGATTAATAGGATTTAATATGTTATTATGAGAAAAGTGATTTGTTTAGAGTATACTTCAGTTTGAGTCAGCTCTTCTTTAACAAATTAATGATGCCTTCCAAGGTTCCATCGTACCACTTTGCACGCCCAGGCAGTGTGCAGTGTAATAAAATGTTATGGTTAATAGACTCATTTTTCTGTGTGAGTAAAGACTCAGTGATGACTGTGCTCACCTTGTGTGTATGCTGCATCATCAGAGCCCATGCTGAGTCGGCGAGGCTCACTTGGTCTCTCCTTGTGTGGTGAAAGCGGGTCTGAGAGATGGAGGGGCTCTGGCTCTGCGAAGTGATGGTCTGGGGGTAAGCTGAGGAGGTTGTTGGGCTCAAAAGTAGGTGAGACGACCCCAGGGGACACCGCCGGAGGTTTATTGGGGGACACAGTGATTTTAAAGGTATATTTTGTGTTGGGTTGAGTCACCACCACACGTGGAGAACAAGCCGTGCCTCCCCCTCCAACGGAGGCACGGGACTTCGGTGGATGGTGGTGGATATAGGCGGGGCCCATGCTCACCTGGCTCCCAATGTTCCTCGCGCCCGACGGCCCCTGCAATGGAGGGTTAGCTGATATGTAGACCGTGGGAGGGTTTCTCCCCCCGCTGTCATCGCTAGAGGCATTGGCTGAAATGTAAAACTTGGGTTGCGAGCGAGATCCAGCTGAGGCCATGACAGCCTCCTCAGAGGGTGTGATAGCAGCAGAGGGTGGGCTAGCAGAGATGTAAACAGTGGGCTGGCTACGACTCAAACCCGAGCCTCCAATGGAGAGAGGGGTGCTTGGGACCGAAGCCACTCCAGTTATGGACGAGGAGGAAGGACAAGAGGACGAGGTGGATGAAGAACGGGACCCACCGCCTGTTCGCAGCACAGCTGTTGTTGTGGTGGAATTGCTCCTCTGAGGAGATTCAAGTTTGATCTCAATCTGATTCTTCCGAGGGCCAGTGGAGATGTTCTGAATGTTGTACTGGCTGATAGCAGAGAGCGAAGTGGGCATGACGGAGGGACAGGAGGAAGAAGACGAGCAAGACGACGAAACCCCAGATGAAGAAGCCTGGCTTCCAGAGGGAAGGATGGAAGGTGCCTGGGGGTTTGTGGGGGAGCTGATTGGCATGTAGACATGAGATGTCTGGTGGCCCTGCTGGGTGTGGTGCTGTGAGGTATGTGAGGAAGAGGCCTGCTGAGGGCTGGACCATGAGCCAGACGATGAAGGATGTGAGATCTGATAGATCTGTTGTTGAGGCTGAGACGTGGGGCTGTACTGGGCCCTGCCTCCCTGCTGCTGGTTCTGCCGTGTCGTACCGCATTGACTTACATAGGGCCTAATATAGATGGAGTTACCCTGTGGACTGCTCAGGCCTGACTGTGGCCCGCCATGTATGTGTAAAGAAGTTGGAGTGTTGCGACCCGTCTGAATGTGCGGGGCTAGCGTCACTGTGATGGGGTTGAAGCGTGGCGTTTGCTGGGGTCCAACAGTCATTCCTTTAACACCCAGAGGGTAGAGTCCAAGGTGTTGTGGAGGCTGCGGTTTGCGAGAGGGCTCCATTGCAGTAAACACATTGAGACTTGTGGGTCCTTCCGCTGGAGCAGACTGGGGCTCCTGCTGAAAGAAGTCACTATTCGGGGCCTGGCTTGTCTGCAGGGGCCCGTCGCTCAGACTATGGGCCAGAGTCCGGCTGCCGTTCATTCTCAAGCCGTCCCGCAGTGGGGCCACATGCACATTCTGAGACTGCAGGCCCAGGTTCAACTGGGTCATGTGATTGCGAAGCCTGGTCAAGCTGGGGTCTTCAGAAAAGCTGATGTTTCCTTCTTCACTGTACAGATAGCCCGGACTGACTTGGGATAAGTATTCACAGCAAGCGTCTAAATTGTTGTTATTCTGAGAGGGGGACAGAGAAAAGAAGTTTAGTTCAGTCATTGGTTTATAATTTAAATTATCACATGCACAAAATGAGACATGGATGCATACCAAGTAAAATGTTATGTTTCAACAACAAGAACTTTGGCGTGTCGGACATGATAGAGGGGGAAACATTTTTTTCCTCCCGTTCAATGTGGAAGTTTTTAGCGTCTCACTTTCACCTTCTTTTCCGCTGTGTATTAAACACTTGAAAAGTCTAAATACTTAGCTCGATTACCTACTTACGTACTTAAACAGGTTTTCTATGTTCCAACTATGAAAATATTCTCTTTACTAACACCACGGAAATTCACTTATTGCAGTCGGGTCTGAAACCAATTAATCGTGACAAACAAGTGATGACAGTACGCCAGATGCATCGAGAAGTGAATGGGTCCGTTTTACCTCATTCCTACTGTTGCTGACTATTGTTCTCTATTTAAAATCAAATTGATCAAGTGTTTAAGTGTGTATGATTCGTGCTGATAGCGTCGGAGGTGGCCAAAGTTGTATCGGGACACCCCGAGGTATGTTGCTGTTCACGGTGCTTGGTGATTGTGATGAAGTTATTCTTTTCAACACATACTGTATATAAATTTTATGTCGACAAAAGCCGTCAACGTTGAAATAAGTGGGCACTTTTTTGTAACAAGAACACAGTAGACCAGTACTGGTCATAAACATGTAAATTTCTCTTGGAGATGAATAAAGTATATACTGTACTGTATATCTATCGATTAGGCATGTTAACAATAAACCGATTTGACCAGATATCCGGCTTGAGGAGCTTACAAATCAGATGCACTAAAAGAAGATCCCACATCGATAATAATAAGCCATAAATCTTTCGATATCTATCCATCTTTCATAAACAGGACCAACTTAGGCAGGCTCCACTTTCGTAGGCGGTTTTGCATTTTGGAGTAAATGGTTTGAAGTTTGAGTTTTAAATATGCCAATGAAGTGAAGTTGAAAAATAGCTGTCGCTAACCCCAGCTCTCCTGATGGTTTCTCGAGGTATGTGAGCATTCATATGATGAGCGGACTTGCTAAGGAATTTATGGCATTAAGGGTGGGTAACTGCTCCAACACCAGCACAGTCAAATCTGTGCAAATATTGGTGGCTCGTGCTGATCTTCTGTTAGTTGATTTCTGATCTGATTTTGTAATGTATCTCTATAATAATATGTAAACCTTGTGATGCAGACGCGCTGCACCACAAAAACAAGCCTACATATTATATATTACATGAGTGATAGGTCTGAAACCTACCTACCTGCAGAACACATTGGGACACAACACCCTCTGGGACTTCAGGAAACTTCTGGCGCAGGTCATGCAAAACCTGAATGTCAATCTGGTGGCTTCCCTGGGCCATTCGTATGTTACCGGGTCAGGACTGTTGGTTCTACTCAGCGCACTGCAGCATTAGTTGTGGCAGCAAGCCACCTTCATCTTGAGCATCTCCTGAGACACAAGAAAGATGAAAATGAGCAGTGTGACCTTGTCTAGGTTCCCACTGTCATAAGAACGACTTGTATGTGTACAAGGAGCACGGACTCTGGTAAAGTGGCTTTCCTGCTACATATATATCGACAACCCGTCTATGTCAAGTAACTCATCAACTGTAACTGAACAAGTCCTGCTCAACCTAGAGAAGGTCAACATCGCTATACATGGTTGACTGGTTTGTTGACATAAAAAGTGAGCTCCAAAAAGGTAATTTCTATGAAAAATACCTAAGTTTAAGTTGACATGTGTTTGAGTACTTCTAAAATCTTCATTACCGCTAAGCAGCATCAAACAACAGCACCATAACAACTGTCTGATTATACGGCATTACACTGTGAACACAGTGCCTTTGTGTTCAGTGCAAAGTAAGCTTGGCAGTATTAACCTGGATTCTACCACAACAACTAACAAAATGCACCCATTTCGATTCTTTTTTTTTAGATTGTTTTTGACAAGAACAAATATTTACAGTTTACATGAATACTAGTCACTATAGTCAAGATATACAACAAAATGGCTAAGTTCACACTGCAGGGTAGGATTCCCAATTCAGATTTATTGTTTAATATCCAATTTTGTATGAGATGGTTCACATTACCAAACAAATGCGACTTGTTATGTGAATGCAAAGTGTTGGGAAAGTGGCACGCAGATAATAACACGGTGTGTGCTCTAGTAGTGATGTGCGATACCACTGATTTTCAGGCTGGTATCGGCAATACCAATTCAACACTATGCTTGTGATCCATGAATGATAAATTAAACTAATGCATGGGTTTGGAACCCGTGCCACGGAGGACCGAGACCCTGCAGGTTTTCTTTCCAGCCGGTCACTCCAGCAGGTGATTTTAATGATCAACACCTCCTTTGTTATGAGGGAGGGGGATCATCAATTAAAGCACCTGCTTTAGTAATCCGGCTGGAAAGAAAACCTGCAGTGTCTCGGCCCCCTGTGGCACGAGTTTGACACCCCTGATCTAATGTGTCTGGTAAATGTTAAAACGTAATGAACAGTATTACAAATCCTAGCATAAAGAATACAAGACATCATAGTAATTTATTGAATTATATGAAACTGTTAAATACACCGAGGTAGTGGGGTGATTTAAAATATTGCCAAGCTAATATACAAAATCAGAAAAAAAAGTACAAAATTAGGTATCTGAAGTATCGAAAGTATCACTATTTTGATTTCAGATTCGATTTTAGCGCATGAAGAGCTGATATTGGAGATAGCCATTTCAGTATCAATCCGCATATTACTAGTATGCGCTCCTTAACGCGTTTGTGGCCTTTTAAGGATTTTATGCCACGGTAGTGGATACTTTCTCAACCAAATGATTCTGTGTAGAAGATTAAGAAGAAAGAAGGCAAGAATTTTGGTATGAAAGTTTGTAGACAACTTGTTGCCACGTCTGTTCCAAGCTGCGTGTGGGTGGAGTGATGAGACATTGCTCAGAGCTGCTTCACAAACACCTTATAAAAATCATTTTCAGATGAGGAGAGCTGTTGACTACATCGGTGAGTACCTTTATCCAAGTCTTGCATGATAAACCACATATTTTTTATGATTGCCTAAATCAGTGAGAACCTTTAAAGTCTCAGTAAGCCGATATGATTTTGATGACGTATATGTCGGATATACAACCTGAGCGTTCATACTGCAGTTGATTTGCATACATTTATTTCATCCGATTTATATCCACATACGAATGAAACCAATCCGAAAGGCGTCGACTTAGACCATATCAACACTAATACGGATATTTTATGAAAACATATTTTTTAATGATGATTTGAATTTTTTCTAGTTCTATTTTTTTTAAAATGTTAAATTAAACCATATAAAATATGTTAAAACTACAGTCAAATAAATAAATATAATATAAATAAATAGTAAACCACACATATTTTCCTGTGCGTTTTGGCTTCTTGTCCACACGCAAACAGACCAAAACATGCAAACATGCAAAAACTCCGGCCAGAGAGAAGATTTTCAAATCTTCCCTGCTTCAGCATGTCTGGTGTGTGTGTGTTTGTGTGTGTGCATGCAAAACGCAGCCTTGTTTGTGATTAAGATTGTGTCATAAAAAACGTGCGATATTATCTCATATGAAACACCTATTTAACAACAGAATATGAAGTTATTGACTTACATGCGTTGCTTTCAATTCATGTAGAGATAGACTTGCGTGAGTGTGCCTTATAACACACACGGGTGGTTACAAAAAACATGATGTTTCCTGGGTTCCGTGCAAGCCAGCGCTGATTTTAAAGATAATGTACATGTCATTGTACATCTCATATATCACTATATTGATGAACAGATGTATTATAATGCATGACCATGTCAGGTTTACTGGCCAAAATGCGCATGACAGTCAGTGGACAGACATTTTGTTTTAAACTGGATGGATTTTTTTTTTTAACACTGGAGTGAAAAGTGGTTTTGAAAATATGTACGCTAGCGTGAACAAAGTCCTAAACAAGTTTCCCTGTACTACACTGTACCAAGAGTTGTAAACATAATTTCTGTCATTGTTTCAGGGAATTCATGCATTCATCTCAAAATTCCTCTCAACCACTGAACTTCATAAAAAGAGGAGAGACTAATCCAGCTTTGAAATCACAGTACAATGGCCTGTTAAACTGCAATTAAAAATTCTGTGAAAACGCACAGGAAACGTTCCGACCTCTGCCACACACACACACACACACTTTTGATCATTTTTGCTGTTTTTTTTGTTTTAGTTTTATTATGTCAGTTTAATTTTATGTCACTTTTGCTCACCGTTTTTAATAGCTCTCTGCCAGGGTTGAGTGTGTGGCGTGATGTCACTTCAGTGAACAACCACAACTCTTTGTCACTTTCTTGTTAGCATCCTTCACCATGAGTGACCAATGGTAATTAAAGAAACAAGGGAAGTGTTGCAGCTGGATCAAATCAAAGTTTTACACCAGACACTTTTATTGCAAATATTGATCCAAAATGTCACAACAATGTCCCGTGTTTTTAGCAGGGATTATAATGCAATTATTATATTTATTCAAATCTGCAATTAAAGACTATTTCTCTATTGAAATTCACAGTACCTTAAGTGACACTTGGTGACCAGTGTAGAATACTACATATCACATCTTTGAACGCATCTTGTGAACGACATATATTTTAGTTAATTTAGTCATTCTTAACAATGAAATCTAATTCTAATCTAATTTTGGCCAAATATCTGTAGAATTTTCTGAAATATGCATATCTATTTTCCCATATAATATGCAAATAATAATAATATTAAGATATGCAAGTAAAAGGCCTAGTCAACCACAAAACAGAAATGATTTTTCAATTACTATAATTTGAGAAATTGTGATAAAGAAGTCGCAAAATTTGAAGCATGAAGTGGCGGGTGATGACTGCAATACAAATAGCCGAGCAATCACGGCCTTTACACTCCGCGTTTAGTCTTAAACTACAATCCAGAGGAAGAGTTTTCTCAGACTACTACTTTTACCCGTTGAAACACTTTTCATCTTCTTTTTACAGACATAACCACATTTACCTTCCCTAAATCAACTGTTTGAGGAAACGAGACTACTTGGTGGCTGACCCAGTTTGCAGGTCAACTGTGCTGCTAGATTGTTCACCACAACATCCCTTAGTGTTAAAAGAAAAATTGGCAGGCTCATTCATTCCTCTCATGTGAATGCACCTACAAATGTCTAACTCAAATAAAATGTAGATCAATAATTAAGAGTTTAGTACAGCTGCTGGAAGAATCCACATAAAAACAACAGTACCTATGACCACAAATGTGAACTAACATTAATTATTATTTTAGTGATTGTTAGTGCTAATCTTGTCAAACAAATCCCCAGCTACAGGTCTCCTGAGGGAAATGGTAGCTACTGTAGTATTAGAAAAACATGAAAGAGTACATCATGTCAACTTATCCTAAATCAGAAACATCCTCCTTAACTTCATGAACTGCTGAGTCTTGGTCGGAAAAAAACGTCAACAAATAAAAAGGAATGATGGCGCTGCTCGCTGCTGAAAGCTGTTGGCAGTCTTCCCAGTCTCAAGAACGAACACACCGCTCGTGTGTAAAGAGCATTAAGGCACATGCACACAGAATCTATCAACAATACTTTAGTGTAAAAAGACACTGATTCCAGTGTAAGATGATTATGTTCTTTTGCTAATTGGCATACATTTCAAAAACTTCCCGTAAGAAATAGTGGGGAGGGAGTTTAGAACCAAGGCATTAGGGTAATAGACATAAAAATCTCTATTAGGGATGTCCCAATACGATCTTCACGATAAGGATCGGCTACTGATCCCCTGTATTTTGAAGATCAACTTCCGCCACAAGATCAGGCCAATCCTGTTGTCGTAAATCTGGGCCACACTCCAACATGGTAGGAGCAGTAAATGTGCCTCAAAGTTGGTTGCCACTCCACAGGGCCACCCGGATGAAAGAGAAAACGCACCACCACCATGCAAACATGTCTGCTATGTACCGCGGTGAAGTTAGTTTCACTCTGGACGCTGGATATTCGGCTCCGTAGTTACAGCGGTAGATTCCCCTCACTATGCCCAGACTGCTCTGTCATGGTGCCAGGAGCCTGCACAGGAACTGAAGAGAGTTTGTCAAAACAGTAATAAATTCTAAATCACACCATAATTTATCTATAACAATGTCACATGATTAGCCCTACCCTAAAGGTATATGGCGGCTGAACAATTCCACATCAGGATGGCTTCTTCTACAGAATCTGGGTAAATTCAATAGATAATAGAGATAATATACATTCTGGAAAATTTTATTTGGATACATAATAGCCATTAAATAAACACAACTACTTCTAACCAAGAAAATGAAAAACTAAGCTGTTAGCTGTTGCGTATGAACATGCACGGAAAAATTACAGTCAACAAATGTTTTTATGGCAATGAAAAATGAATAATAACATGAAGCAACTTAAATTCCCACCATATTCAAGTCACAAGCCAGCAAAAGTGAAACAGCTGTGTATTTGAAATGCACCATAACAACGTGAAGGCCATAGATGATACACTGAAGTGCAAGCGCTGTGCTTCTTCGTACTATACACGACTGTTCTTTGCTTCAACACATCTCCACAACAGAAACAAACCACATTTTATGTGCAGAACCAAATTGTGCTCAACTGCGCCTTCTTAGTGCACACACAATAGAGATCAACTCTGCAAAACAGCTGCTCAGCTTTTAGTTGCCTGTTACAGTACACGTGTGGAAATGTGTGTGTCTACAATTTCATGTATAGTAGTGGCAGTGTGTGCGTGTGTGTGCGTGCGTGTGTGCAGGAAATCAAAAATTCTTCAGGACCGCAGCCTGCATCTGGCAGTGGATGGGAAGCAGGCAAGGGTACAAATTTCCCAGGTTGGCCCATCCCACTTAAAGAAACTAAGACTGGCCAGTCAGAAAAATTAGTAAGACACCTTTGTGTGTGTCTATGGCTGAGCAATATGACCCAAAAGTTCTACCCAGGTGTTTTTTCTTTGAAGGGGCCCTATCGTGCTCACTTCGGGAGCTCTTAAGACATAGGGCCCTATGAAATCCGTTTTATTTTTCCCAAATTCTGTTGTCATTTTTAGAATTCCTTTTTTACATTTTACACTTATTTTTACAAGCGTAGTGTGTGTGCCTTTTGGGTTAGTGAATAAAATGTCAGTTAATTAAGTACAAAAAAATATACATTTACTGATGCAATCCATCAATGGACAATTTATCCCAGTAATTGAGAAATGGATGGAGTTTGGCTAACTTTCCTAATGGGATGTCAAGTCTCTGGACATTGCTACAAAATCTTCAACAAATTGTTAAGTCGGTGCTTGTGATTAAGGAAGAAGTCACTCATGCAATTCCAACTACATGTGTAAGATATTTTTACATGTGTAAGCTTATTTTGTTTAAAGTTATACATGCGTCAAATGGCGCTCTTATTTTGAAGGCCAAAAGGATGTTCTGTGTGTGAGAAAGTCTCTCTACGGCGAAAGGCAAAAATAAACGTGTTTATCTTTTTTCACCTGCACATCGTCATCAGGCATTGTAAAACACTCCTTACTTTGCGGTAAAACACTAACACGGTGAAAGTATCAAAAGTCGCACACACAACTGGACTGGCAGGCTAGCTTCCAATCACAAAGCGTGAATGGAAGGAAGCCAGTGGAAGCGAATTAAAGAGGTGGCCGCGCCAACTTTTGCCAACGTTTATCGTCATTGCAACATAGTTTAGTGTTTGTAATGAGATTCCACCACAATTTAGCCGTCCTCCTAGTATATAATTCCAGACACGAATGTTCCTTCTCCTCACGACGACAGCATTTCAGCATTTCATTCACATGATGTCTATAATTTCCACATGATTCCGTGTTTAACAGTAAATTCCGTTTTTGTTCCAATTCCACGATTCTGTTTACACAGAAAATCAAAGAACGACCCCTAAAAATGCTATTGTATCCCAGTGACGCACTATTGTAGTAATACGGTATTATACAGTAGTATGTTAGTACCGATACACCCATGAAAATGTCTCTTTTTAATAGCTTACTCCTCCCTTTCCAAACTCTCCTGCTAGCTGGATGTTGACATTCTATTTCAAAAAGTGAATGATGAAATGATTAGATTAGATTCATCTTTAGAACCCTCCCCGTCTCTCTGCAATTGCCATTGTTTATCAGCGATGGAAGCCAACAAGCAAAATGCACAATGCAGGTGTAAGCACTAAATATTCCTCAAACACTAACTGAATCCACAAATTCACAGGGCTATGAATTCTGAATCACTAATGTGCGGGGATCCAATGTATTCCATGTATCTCAAGGTTATATATGGGGTAAATATGCCACCTTCCTCCACTGGCCAAAACCATCTGATTCAGCAGCCTCCCTCCCCCCACCCCCAATCAAGCCTACTTGTTGCAATTGGTCATGGGTCGAGGGTCGGCTCCAACCTACCACCCCCACCCCACATAAAACTATGACTATGAGATAGGGCTTTAGTTTCCCTTAAAATAAATGTTGCCCTTTCTTTAAACCATCTAGCACAGGCAATGTCTCTTTAGAAAGATTCTGACTTTTGAACAGTTGATGACCTAAGAATACCAAGCAATAAGACTTACATTTCTTGATGGTAAGGTGTCACTTGATATTTGACATAAATTGTCAAATATGTGTCTTCGCACAATAAATTTCGGAAACACTGATTTAAAGACACCTTTTATGTAGAACAGGTCTATCCCTTGTCCATTTTAGGGTCTCTGCAGTTTTCAACAAACGTTCTTAAATATTATAATGAATATAATTCAAGACCCATTTAACATTCATTCAAGCAAAAAAGTACAAAATAAAACTGAACTAGCACACTAGCTGGTTGTGCTTGATACATGTAATTGATAGTGGCGCAGCGC
This sequence comes from Oostethus manadensis, assembly GCA_024372805.1. Lineage (NCBI taxonomy): Eukaryota > Metazoa > Chordata > Actinopteri > Syngnathiformes > Syngnathidae > Oostethus > Oostethus manadensis. The sequence goes on from QODF01000138.1 coordinate 979,733, forward strand.
CATGACAAAATTAAAGCCGCCACATCTTGAAAATGAGGTTTATTTTTTAACTTTTAACTTAACAAATTTAAGTAATATATTGTATGACTGGATATACAGTATATTCTATATAGTATATATGTATAGCTACATAGGGGTCACCAACCTGTTGATAGTGAGTTGATCTTTGGGACTGCCAGTCGATTGCACGAATACAAAAAAATATACAAATTATCACATCAGTAATTATTACATCAGTACCCACCCCTGCTGGAGAATGACCAACAGGAACACATTTTGACCACTGAACACGCCTGCACGCCTTGCCGCTCTCCAGGCAGCAACCTGCAAACTCCAGCCAAAAGCACACAGTCCTCAAAACCCGGCACGTACACCAGTTCGCCGCGCTAGCAAAACTGTTGAGTGAGCAGTGTGCAGAGGGGTCGAGCAAGAGGGAGTCTTCCAAAAACATAATTCAAGGTGTGGCTCACTAGAGCTGACTATTGTAACGCATTGACCAGTCTCTCTCGTCTCAACTCCCACCGCTCGCCAAAGATACTGAGCCTACAAGCTCAGCAAGTTGTACTTTGCTCATAGAGCCCACGCCATAAGCCCGACCCTGACGAAGATCCACAAAAGTAGTGGCAACTTGAACACCATCCTCGGCCCATTGCTTATATGTCACTGCATCACTGCAGAAACAAAATAAAAAGTATTTATTCGACTTTCTGGCATTTTTGTTTACACATTTTGTCTGGCTCTCACTGCCTCTATGGCAGCAACTAGTTAATTGTGAATTTACTAAAACTAGCCTGTCTTACTTGTTAATAGCCGTGGAAAATGTTGTTTTAGCTGACTATTGCTCATGATTTTTAAATGACTTTTGTTAAGACAAAATGTTTCAAATAAATATGGAAGCTTCTTTCTTCTTTCCATCGTCTTTAACATCAGGGAAACACTGCTATCCATTCCAACCCCAGAGCATGCTGCTGCTGCCACCACCATGGACATTGTCTAATCTATCTACTGTGGAATAACATGGTTTCAAATGAATCATTAAAAGACCAAAATTAACACTACAATCATGCCCATGATGAGTGTAGGCAAACGTCTGACCACAACTGTACTTTCCTCCCATGTTTTCGCTGCTTAGACGTTGTACAACTGACTTTCAAAGAGAAACTTCTCAGCATTTCTTTGCTTTACTCTCAAGAAAAGTTAAAAAAGACAGCTAACCAGTTACCTAAATGTGAAACAAACAAGTGCAGCAATTCCAGGGCAGGGGGGCACTCTGCAATGTTTTTCATTGCACAATGGAAAGAATAATTGGCAGCTGACAAGCCCCAACAGCATATTTGGAAGCAGGCTAACCCTTCGAATACTGCTGCCCTCTTCAACACCACCACAAATCATAAGTAGGGTTGACAATTTATTTGCAATCAAAACAATCAGAACAAAACATTACAGAAATGTTTGACTTTATTCAATGAAGATTTTGACGGACCATCGTGGATTAATGACTTTCGGCTATTTAAAACTAAACTTGTTTATTTACTGCATTTGCAGAAAGTGATCGGCTGGAGCCTTCCATTGCTCCAGGACCTGTACATCTCCAGAACTCGGGGGCGAGCAGGCCGAATACTTGCTGACCCTTCCCACCCTGGACATGGACTATTTGAGCCACTCGCCAGAAGGTTGCGGTCCATTCGGACCAGAACCTCTCGCCACAAGAACAGTTTCTTTCCTGCTGCTGTTGAACTCATGAACACTTTACAACACTTGCACTATGGTCACTTTATAACCAGCACTATTGGCACCTTATAATACCTGCACTAAAAACACCCTCATGCCTTTACTTATCAGTGATTTCAACTTTTTACTCAGGGTTCTATGTTTAGTTAGTGTTAGTTCTATGTTTATTTAATGCTCTATGTTTACTTAGAATTCTACGTTGCACTGAGTTGCCAAAGAAAGTTCGTAGTTCGTGAATTATTCACTTACAATGACAAAGTTTTTTCTGATTATGATTATTTGTGTAGGGGAGACCGGGTATGGTTGTAACACGGGGGGAGTTGTAACGCCACAAATTCCACCAATCAGAATAACATACGAGTCATGTGACAGTTTCAGTATCGTTAGATTTTCTTAACGTTCACACATGGACATTTTCAAGTGAATGGCGCAATTTCTCCAGGAGCAAGGAGAAAAATTCAAAGACTGAGGTAAAAAAAAGTAACTTTTTTTGGTATCATTTTTCTCTAATGCCTTTACTGTTGTAAATAACGGTGTATGAGTGATATCAGGTCAAAGGTAGGTTTCTCTAGTAATGAATGGTGTAGCTCTCCCATGCTAATGTCAAAGCACCATGCTAATAGAGCTCGCTAAGCAATGGATGACAGTAGTGGGGTAGGTTGTAACAAGTTTTTTGAAAATTTTACAAGCATCCCATTACATACAAAGAATGTTTGTGATTTCAATAATTCTGCAGAATGCCTAGAACATAGGTGAGGAAAACTAATCGTGGAGTGGATGCCAAAGTACTAAAAAGAGGACCAGAGTAGGTTAAAAAGGGAACATCTGTCAGGGCAGTGGCAAGACAGCATGGTATCTGACATGTTACCCTTAACAGATATTGGCAGAAATTTAAAATACTGAAAGACCAGGGATCGCAGGACCTTCATTCTCTTTGTGAAGAATGGATTGTATGTTAAACAACAAATGTTGGTGGATCTATTTTTAGTACTACCTTGTTTATGCAATAAATCGACATTTCAAATGGAGTTCAGTTGTTTTTCTGCATTTTGTCTACCTGTAACAACCTACCCCAATAGGTGCAACAAAAGTACATGGTTTCCAAAAGTAAAATGGTTTCCACTTGTAGTAGACAAATGTGGGGATTTATGCTTATTTCTGCCGTGGTGGCACACAGTGCTGATCTATTGTAACGTTATCGCTTGTTTACATGCTGCGAGAGCAGACGAGGAGTGCGTGGTGTGGCGCTTGTGTTTCTAGTTCATGCTTTGACAAAGTCAGCTGCGGTTTAAAAAGCGGTACTTTTGGAATAACTGATACGAGGGAGATGTACACACAAAATATCTTACCTGCCTTGTGACACTGCTGTCGGGTCTCCGCAGTACCCAGCGTCTCTTCGCTGGTGGTTTAGAGTATTCCAACCATAATCTAGGATGTTAGTACAACCATGACCCGCACAACACGTCCCTAAACTGCGCAAGGCCATTTTTGTAAATTTTGTAGGATTAAGTAAAACACGCATCTAATGTTTGTATGCACTGCTAAAGCTAATAACACCGTCAACTCAAATTGAAACCAATAGCGCAGTGAAACTTCCGGTTGCTATACCGGAACTTCCACCCATTACCCGTTTAACGTCAGCGGCCGGAATAAAGTGTACTTATAGTTACCATCCATCTATTTTCTATGCCACTTATCCTCATTAGGATCACGGGTATGCTGGAGCCTATCCCAGCTGACCATTAATAAAAATCACTTGCTTCAGTGGCACAATCCAGAGGAGCTGATGTGAACGCTGGCTCTGAAAGCTAAAAAGACCGCCAACGTCGGCAAACTTACTGGCTCAAAATGGCTACTAAAAAAACATCCAAAGTGTGGAAGTATTTGGAAAAGGCTAAAGTTGACTCCAGAAAGTGAAATTCAATTTGTGTCAGGAGCCTCTTACATTCTGTATGACACCACAATAATCAACAATTTATCATTTAAAAGTAGTACAAGTAAGGCTGGCAAGAAAGCCAAATTCATTTTATATCACAGTGAATTTTAATGCAAAAAAATTGGTCTGCTACCAGTTTTGGCAAACCATGTTGATCCTATACTATGTGCACTTCTCAGTTCGGTTTTGTTCATCTTGCTTTCTGAGTCACTTAAATAAATTAAGGTACTGCTCACCTACTGTGTCAATTTGTTTATCTCAGTGTTTTAGCCTTTTTCTTTGAGGTGGGAAAAAGTCACAAATAACACCTGTTTATTTGTCAGGACGGCCATTAGGTCTGCTCTTAAAAAAACAATAACAGTTGACTATTAGTCGACTATAGACAAAATCTAACCAATCAGATTTGAATAAATCCTTAGCCATGACAGCCCTACGTGACACTAATGTATAAAACTGAACCAAACCGTAAACTTGTTGCTCCCCTGAAGAAACCAATAATTCGCCATTAAAAACAGAATTTACTGTTAAACGTGGAATCTCGCAGAAATTGACATGACGTGAATGAAATGCTGTCATCGTGAGGAGAAGGAACGTTTGTGTGGGGAATTATTTTCCGGCGAAGAGCTCAATCATGGCGGAATCTCATTACAAACACTAAACCACCCCCTCTCAAACCCCGTCCACACGTAGCCAGGTATCTCAAACAACAAAGGTTTTTTTCCACGTTTTTGCCTATCATCCACACATGTTTGCAGATATATGGCACTGAAAACTAAGGTTTTCAAAACCTTCTGCCAAAGTGTGGATTTGGAGAAAACTCCGGTTATACGTTTGTGTATGGGCGCAAATAACCGGAGGTCTGTGTTTCCAAACATCACTTCCAGCGGTGACCTCACAAACCCGACCCGTATTTACATGAAAAAACTACATGGATGTCCTCAGAACTGACGATGTTTTCTTGCTTCTAATTGACTTTTTATTTTAAATCAACGTTTATAAATAATCCTACCTCCTTGTCAGTCCACAATGACAAGCCTGGCGCCATGTTTTCGGAAGTGATGAGATGACAGAGAATGAATCTGATTGGAAAGAATTTTAGTAACTGTTGCCCCCTACAAGTTTGGCATGCTTTCCCAATGCATTTATCCGATTACATGTGCTTTTTTTTTTTTTTTTTTTAAATACAAGGTCGTGTGGACACTATTTTTTTTCATAAACGAGAGGGAGAAATATGCGTTTTTAAAAATGAGGCGTGATTGGAAGCTAGCGAGGTTTGCTTTGTTTATTCAACCTGTTAGCTAGTGCGGCTGTGTGTGCGTGCGACTCGGGCTAGAGGAGTATATTGTCACCGCGTTGTTTGACAAATTTAATGTAAGGAGCATTTTACAATGCCATGAGTGAAAAAAGACAATAAGCATATTTATTCTCGCACACAGTTCTTTTTAGACACTGAACAAACATTCATCAGCAGACGTTCTCAATACATAGAGAACAAACTCAAGGTCCTCAAAAATAAGAGTGCGGTTTGCCTCGTGTCGAGGGAGGTATAATTTCTGCGTTAACGGAATTGGCCAATAAAAACACAATCTACTGGTCAACGAATATTTACATATGGTGAAAGAAATGCTGTTATTGTAAGGAGAAGGAATATTTATATGGGGAAATTTTTACAAAGCAGACTGCTTATTCAAAGCATCATGTCCTCACAACAAGCCTCCTCTTGAAGTAAGTCGGCAGGTGATCTTCACCAACCATGAGCTCACTAGCCATGAGCCAGCTAGGTTAGCTTTGTTTAGTGGCGTGCGGCTGTGTGCGTGTGCCAAAACTGTGTTTTAGGTAATGTAACTAAGTGTTTTAGGTGATTGGCAAAATTGTCCAATGATGTAGTGCATCAATAAATGTAAGGATTTTTGCATTCATTTTATTCAATTTAATTTGGGAAAAAAACAGATTTCATAGGGCCCTACCTGTCACCTAAATGTGTAAACAAAATAAACGTGTCACAAATCATACATATGTAATCGGAACTTCATCGGTGACTACATCCTCCTTAATCACAAGCACAGTTTGTTGAAGATTGTGTAGCAATCTGTGCAGAGGCTGACATCCCATTATAAAGTTAGCCAGGGCTAAATTGTCCAATGACGGATTGCTTCAATAAATGAACATTTTTTTGTATTTAATTGACTAACATTTTATTCACTAATCAAAAAAAGCACACAAATTCTGTTACATAGACATATGTTCACTAAGTTGGACGTGTTGTGGGATGAATGTGATTGTTCCAGTCAATGATGATAATTTCACATAATAAAACAATGAAACATTTCCTGAAACGTCAGAAGAATTTAGGTAATTTAGTATTGCTTTTTAAAGTGATTACAGATAAAGCACAGTGCAGTGAATGTGAAATGGAGGGATGGGTGTACAAATACGCTGATGTATAAAAGCGGATAAATGTTTGGTGGTGGTTGGCGAGGCCTTTGGTATGAATTGGCACCTTTGTTATTGTCTGTCTACCCATAGCTAGCTGTGGCTACAGGTGTATAATGTGGAAAAGCACTATATAAATTCAATGAACAATAAACAACACTAGAGATTAATTTCCTTCCTTGGGTGAGTCGCTTCAACAATGAGTGACTGACTGACTATCCTGTCGTGCAGGAACTTCCAGCATGCATACATCGATCAAACACAAACACACAGCTGGTGTTTCAGTCTCTCCAGGCAACCCTTGACTGTGCCGGAGCTTGTAAATGACAGGCGGGATTCAAAACTGATTGTGCCCAGACTGGCACTAACAGGTGTGCATCAGAAGATGCTAGCTCTGCAGAGCTCAGCCTGATCTATAAGACACATGCACATGCAAATCAGCACAAAAAAGGCACATGCACTACAATGATAGCCCAACTACACCAAGCAAGACTACATATCCTTATTTTACATATTTTGTTTACACATTGTGTAATTTCTGTCTCAACATAACGACATGCTCTGAGTATGGCGCATGGCAGGAGGAGCAATCGCATTAATCATCTTTGTCTTGATTTTTTTTACTTAACGGTGAGCAGCGAATGCATGAATGCATTACAGTCTTAACTATGCTGCACGTGTGTCCAATACCAAACTCCAAAAAGCTATAAACCTAGGGGAATGTCTGAATAAACTAATGAAAAGTGGCTCATCCACAAAGTCTTTTGCATTGCAGTAGTTGTTGTACTTACATATCTGGATTTCAAAATGCTGCAAAACACTGGCCCGTGCCAGACTCAGTTTAATAGACAGCAGCAGTACCCACACAGCGTAGTTGCCCTTGGCAAAGTTGAACCTCAACAAACAAAGGGCTTTTCAGTTGGGTGGACTTTGCTGTCCACCACACCCGGACAATATGTTTCCAGAGTGAGTCGGCGGGGGAGTATGAGAGCCAGAGGCCCACACTCTTACTGATAGAATGTGAGATCAAAGCCCTTTCCCATGGTTAGCGAGCACAACAACCTGGGAGATGAAAGACGATGAGCAGACTGTGGGAGAAATGATAAAGGACAGAGCAGCCTCTTGTTGACATTTACAAACAGCTTGGAAAAAGGCAAGCTAATGCAACAAGGAGGAAAAGAGGGAGAGGACGTGGTGCCAGAACTCACCAACCTGAGCAGGGAAGTGATAAGGTTGCTGTTTGCATCCTACTGAAAATAAGATAGAATTTCCTGCATACTGCGAGGTCAGCACTCACAGCCCCACAAAAACAATTTTTGTCCCAATTTGTTTTTTTGGTCCAAAATTTCTTGTATGTTCTTTCTCCCAAAAAAGGGACTTTTCTTCTGCAGAAAACAGATCTCATTTACCAGAAACAATGTATTCTCAGAAACAATGTATAGTATACATACAGCAGTCCTGACTTCCTTAATTTAAGTGTACAGTATTATTAAAAATAATAGCAGTCCAATGTGACTAACCAGATGTTATTAGTATATTTGTATAGCTACATGTCAAACTAGTTACCAGTAGGTGCAGTAGATTCTCAGAAAACAAACAAGACAGAGCAATAATTATATGAACGCTCCTGTTTTTTCACAAAATTAAATAAACTGATTAAATGTCACACTGCTGTTTTTTTTAACAGAGCCCTTTCAACTTTGCCTACTTGCACAGTCTTAAGAATGTGTATATGATGATTCTGGGTAATGTTTGTTTTTTGAGAATCTACCACACCCACTGGTAACTTGTTTGCAAAGTAGCAATAAAAATATACTAATATACTAAATATACTAATATACTAAAAATATACTAACAGTACTTAATCTGGTATCCCACTGACCGTTAGTCGAACCTCGGTTACAGGAGTTGCAATGTGGTTTCCGTCCCGGTCCCGGTTTTTGGGATCCGATCCGATTCTATTTTATATAATCTTGCCAATCCGATCCTTTTTTTTTTTTAATGAATTTTTGTTAAACGTGAATTTGTTAAAATGAATATGGTTATTAAATGCTCTTTAAAGCATCAAAAATAATCCAACCAAAGTATTGCTGTATTTACCTGTTTTATTACACAGTATGACCAACAATACTGTTTGGCTTTTGTAACAAACCTCTGTGAATCAGGTCCCTAATGAAAATAAAAGTACATCCAATAAAATATCAAATTGAAATAAAGGGGCATGCAAAATACTGTAGCGGTGGGATTGTTGTTTTGGTCCAGGCTGCTGTTTAGTGTGTGGGCTATAGAGGGCAGTGGTGTTCAGCATGCTGGTTAGAGCACGTGTTTGGAGTCATGTGCGTAGAATAAGAAACTAGAAAGTGTAACGTCTTGTCGAAGGAGTGAGTGCTCTATGTTCACATGCAAATAAATGGCCAACTGAATTACAACCATCCGTATGAGGAATAATTCAGCTGCCATTGCAATACTTTTAGGGTAGGACTAATTATTTGATACGGTTATACTGTAGGTCTATTTGTGGTGTGATGTGGAGTTCATGACGGAAAGTGCAGCGATGAAATAAATAATTGACTTTTTTGCTACATAACTAGCCGCTACAAATGAATGGATAAATATTGTTATAGCTATAGGCATCTTAACGCTCAGTTAGGTTATCCGTAATCAGAATTATAAAGATGAATTTTGCATTATCCGTGTGTGGCTGTCGACATTTGTTGTCGGTTTTTTGCAGCCGCCGCACCACAAAAGCTGTGAAGCCAGGTGAAATCCACGCTATTGCTCAAGGGGATGCAGAACTTTATCTCTTTACATCTCATCATTTCAAGTGGCGCCGCTCGATGCTAACTAGGCAGCTAAATTTGGTGCTAGCCATGTCATGACGGTTAAGTTGTCTGACATTTGGCAAAACAGCCCACACACATTCTGTTACACCGCAGGGATGGTATGACAGAAAAAGAACATTTTAGTGGTTTTCAAACTGACTTTTTCATACCACGGTATACCATGAAACTGATAACCGTTCCATGCCCGATGACACCTGTCCTGACTGTAGGGGCCTATAATTTCCACATTAACGGAATCGTGGAATTGGCCAATAAAAACAGAATTTACTGCTAAACACAGAATCTCGCAGAAATTGACTGAAATGCTGTTATTCTGAGGATAAGGGATGTTTGTGTGGAATTTTAAACCCGGGGGATAGCTGGATTGTGGCAAAATGTCATTTCAAACACTAGGCAGCTTCCTCCAGAAGTAAACAAGTTGAAATGACGATAAACATCAGCGAAAGTTGAAAACATCAGCGACAAACATCCTCTTAGCTTCGCTTCCGCTAGCTTTCATTCACACTCGGTCTATGGTGTATTTTACAATGCCCAATGACGAGCAGGTTTTGAGTGAAAAAAAGACAAGACGCACATTTATCTTTGCCCTCAGCGCAACTTAGCCGTAAAGAGACATTCTCACACACAGAACATCCTTCCAGCCTAACTGACCTTTTATTCACTAACCCAAAAATCAAGCACACTACGCTGGAAAAATAGGTGTAAATTGTAAAAACTAAATTCTAAAAAATAAAAACGGAAAAAATAGAATTTGGGAAAAATTGAAACTGAATTTGTGAAAAAATAAATTGGATTTCATAAGGCCCGATGACTGAGTGTGTGGTTGCATGCGAAGTGGACAGTTGATTTTGTTTGGGCATTTCGGCCAGCAGTAGCCCGTTTTATTTATGCAAGAAAGAAAATCAATTACCTCCTGGTCATCCTTACAACGTCCAGGTATATGTTACAATACCATCTTTATCTTTTATGACACATTGCGTTCTAACTACTTCTCGTGTGGGATTATAGGAATTGTTATTGTAACATAGATCACAAATGAAGTAACCTGTCAATGGATGTGCAACAAGGCAGAGAAAAATGCACCCTCGGATGTTTTCTTAGAAAGTCCTTATCAGCGGAAATGTTTGTATGTCTGTCTCAAACACGCATGCACACACACACACACACACAAAACACACTGCTGTAGAGTTTACAGCATGCACCTTCAAGGAACACAAAGGCCAAACGATAAGGAGTTATCTTCCTTCTTTCTGTTATGTTAGCAGTGCTGCTCATGTGGAAGTGAAAGGACGCAACAATAGATACTGTATTGCAATTGCTCCTCCACAGGATCAATTGCCTCTGTAGCAGAAGGCAATAGAAAGACACCAACCTAGTCCACATTTTATGAAAGTGGTCGCTCCTCCGCATGTGTAAAGAAAGTAAACATGACCATTTCCCGGCAGAAATAACAAGCTGTCATGTTAATACGATAAAGAACACAAGGCAAATTAATTAGTTTCAGAAAAGAACAATGTATACAAACATTCTATAAGAAATGTATCCTAAATGACTTGTAATCTGTACAATACTTTTTTTTGTTTTGTTTTTTTTTTACTAAAAAGAGGACATATTCAACCACAAAACGGCATAATGAAATAATAATTATTTGTTTTAAACAGTAGGTAGTACAGTGAAGCTGCAAAATTTGAAGCATGAAGTGGTGAGGGATTACTGTATACAGAAAAAATACCTTCAAATTAAAAATTACCTTGAACTTATTGGTCTTCTAATGGTAGCGGAAACACTCCTTTAGAAGTGATATGTATAATCATTTTATTTTATGATTTTTTGATCACTTGTTCGTCAAAGTTCAGCAGCAATGGGTTCTGCTTGAAATGCTTATAAGAAAAGTCACGCCCATTTGCCAATGGAATCTTAGATTGTCATTTGAAATGTGACAATATGAATTAGGTACAGTGACTGGCTAGTGACCCGGCTGCCTTTCACCCAAGTCACCTGGGATATGCTCCAGCATACCAGTGACCCTAATGATGATTAAGCAACACAGAAAATGAATCAATGAATTGGATAAGAGTCTAAAATAACTAAATAAAAACAATGAAAACATGGAGTGACTAGGGTAAACGTAAATCTACCTGGTATGAAGAAAAAGTGAAGTACAGGTCATTGTTTTGCCAGCACGCATGATCAGAATCAGTAAATATTACAACGTTTCTATGGTAAAAAGTAAAAAAAAAGATCCCCAAAAACAAGGGTGGGAAACAAAGCTCCAATCACAACACTACCGTGTACAAAAATCGAAATGTCTTAAGCACCGCCGTCTTTGAAAAACATGCCTTTTAAAACACACCATGGGCCCTGGTTCCAATTAGCAAAAGTGCTACATGCAAGCGGAGCCAGCACTGACTCCACTATAGTTCTTTAATTGATGGTTGTGGACTATCCTATTTCATAGCAGAGTTTCTCAAAGACAAACACTTCATTAAGCATGACAAGCCAGCTCTTTAGTCATTCCATCAAACCTAAAGGTAATTTACAGGAGACTATTTTTAAACCATTTATTTAGCCCCCAAAAATGATTGCAATCTTTAGTAATATTGAGATTAATATCTCTTGTCTTCTAGCTTGAAGTAAGTAAGTATAAAAATTGTTGCTGTCCGAATGATACCTACAGAAATGTGACTGTGGAGGATCGATTGCAAAACAGTTGGCGAGGCTGCACGTGTGCGCGTTTCTCGGAGTTTGACCATCAAAGGCTCACCATCCCACACACGCGCACGCACACGCACACACACGGATGTGTATGCCAAACAGAACTGTAGAGAAGCAATCAAATTTTAGCTATGATGTGTGCATGTATGCGTCAGTTTGTGTTGATACTGGTAAATCACAAGCCTCCACCCACCACCCCAACGCTACAAACTGAAGTCCATATTAGAGGCACTGCCAAATGTACAGCATTTACTGTCATAAATGTTTAATAATATATAGTACCAGTATTTATTTTTTTTACACATCACAAATATGTAATATTTCAATATTGAAAATTTGTCATGTATGCACACAACAAACGCTCATCCCACAAAAGTCAGAGCATCAGCAATGAGTCCAAGATGATGATTCTGTGCCAAAAGTAGGAGAGACTTGTATTACATGCAAAACAAGACACAATTTTTTCAATATGTAATGCAAGTAAATGATGACTGCTCAAATAATGGAAATTAGGAATTTCCATTCGGTTTGCCTGTCAACCCCTTTTTTTCTATACATTACATATAATTTACATTTCTATACACTCTGCAATGTGTGTGTGTGTGCGTGCGTGTGAGTGTTAGGTGTGTAACGGTACACTAAAATGGAATTTCGGTTAGGTGCAGTTTGGTTAATTTTGGCAAAAAAGGCAAAACAATGACATCAAATGCTTTTATTTAAAAAAAATGCAAACAATATATATTTTTAAGTATATAAAAGCGACCATTTTGGTTATATTTCAAATCATTCAGACTGACTTTTTTTAAATAGAAAAATAATAAACTGCTTCATTTAAAACAAATGTATAAATTAACAAGTTAAAACTTTAAACTTTGAACTCTTAGCAGCAACAGCCTGAATGTGACAATTGAAAATAATGAAGTTTCTGGCTAAACCCCAGCCCCCCAGGAAAAAAAAACATTTTTGTGTAGAAAGAACAGTGTACAGTGGTTGCAGTGACAATATCTCCAGCAGTGGAGAAAACCCGCTCACTAGCAACAGAGGTAGTGAGCTGAAGCTATCGATGTATGCACTTAGCTGCTTTTCTTTCTTGTAACATTCACTGCCAGATAATACTGTTTTAAGTGCTACAACATGTTAGACGTGTTTTCTGCGGCAAACACGATCTCCGTGGAAAAATGTCGACACACAACTTTGGATTTATCCACTTGCCTTTGTCCATCCGTAATTTTAACAGGGAAGCCAAATTGTTCCCAAACAGAAGATCGTAGTGAGATGGGAGGGTCTTCCAGCTCAGCCTTCCCGCTGGCATTTGCTATAATTTGTGCTAACATTCCTACCGCTCAGTCAGTAGTGCCCTCCCTGCAACGTAATGTCCCATTTCCCACACTGTACATATTTTGCCCCAACCTTGATGTGCCGTGCACCCATTTTTGAACACTTCACCTCCACAAAGGGATAAAGACGAGTGCATAAGATAAAAGCAGCGTGCTGCCATTGTTCAGTAGAGATGAGAACGGTTCTGCACGCTGCAACTTTTAACTCTGCACTTCAGGTAAGGCACTTGACTAAAAATAAAATAATTATTCCGAAACATAGGAAAACTAGGAGTATCCAAGGGATGGCCCAGTGGCCATTTTTGGCCTGCAGCTTGTTCTTCGTTCTTTCAAATGAGACATACTAGATATTACAACGACTGATGTTGATATTATTATTTCAAAAGGTTGCAGCCTGAAAATGGTTAGCTGGTTAAGGCATAATGTACAAAAAAAAAAACCAAAAAACCATCCGTATGACCCAAAGTTTGTGATGGGAGTAAATTCACTTAAAACATTTATTTGCATATTATGATGTCATCAAGCTCACAATTTGTCAGATCCTTGTCTTCACAATACCAGCTCATCAAAATGTCTGATCCACTTCCTCGTCTGTCAGGCAAACACAGCCATCACCATCATTTGCAGAGAGATCTTGAACACCACTGCTGCCTCCACCGCTACTCTTACTACTATAATTATTTAGATACTGTAGATATAAAATATCTATTATGCCTGTGAATATTCTTATTCATTTAGTTCATTTAATTCTCTATCTATTGAATTTTCTGCGACTCAGTAAGAATCTTCAGGAGTTTCCCGCAAATACTACTTCATCTGCTGCTATTTCCACTACCCCCCTCACCATTATCGGTGATTAGACAACCCTCGACGTCCCCTCCACGGTGAAGGAAAGCATCGGCTCAAGTATGTGCTGTGTGGACTGTCCTGGCGAGTAGACTCGCCGTCGCACACACAAGGACAATAAACTCCTACACTTTGCTTAAAGGGTTAAAATGAAGAGAAGTTGAAAATAATTTTCTCAAAAGGGGGGATGCGGCAAAAAAAATGCTCAATTGAGCGTTGAAACCAGACTGTACTCATTATGTACATAACCTCATCCCGTGTTAGTCTCACGCGTAACACAGCTTCAAATGTGCGATGATTTAGTCGTACTAAACATCTCTGGTTCTGTGCCACCATAGGAAACTTGTGCACGACAAGTTTTGCACTCAAATTTTTCAGAAAAGTAAAGAAAAATACACACGACCAACATCCATCCTACTCCACGCTTCACACTCTAGCACAAGTTATTGTGATCACTTGGGCTCTATTCGGCTGCTGCTGCTAGATAGGCGTGCTGAGGCGGAGACTGGACTCGACTGCTTTTATCAAAGTGCCAATATTGGAGATATGGAATGCAGGTCGATGTAATCATTTTGTTGCTGATATCAATATTTAATATGGACACCCCAGTACAAAGTGTTGAATGATGAATCAGGAAAATCAGTTTCAAGCATCAGCATAGACCTCCTAATAGAGTACCCTCATTCAGCTTGGTGTAGAAGCGTCACCCTTGTTTGTTTAAACCAAACAACAATGTCCTCATTCCTCAACAAGCAACCTTGCATCTTCACTGTGAGTGACCAGTATAACTGATGTGCATTACTGTATGCTGTACTAGCAGAAAGCCTGATAACCAAACAAATTAATTAACAGCAAGTAATTTCGTAAAACTACTTAATCCCCAATAAAAACCTGATTTAGAGCTTATTTAACAGGCTTTGAGCCATTGTTGCTGAGTCTCTAAAGAATGACAGACCTGTAAGGCCTCTTAGCAAACATATTTGCCCAGCTACAGGCACACATGGTTTCAGTTAGGACTCTGCACCTATAAACAGTTGGCCATGGAAGCTTATTGGTTAGGAAGTGCAATGTTGACTGCAAGTCACTGCAGGCGTAAGCTGCTAACGAATGATTACAGTTTAACTATGACAAGAGAGCAGAGGTTGGAGGTGTTTGAAGGGTGACAAAGAAGCAGTACTGAGCACCCGGCCCAAAGCATCAAAGCAGGGAAGCCAATCGATGCACTGACAAAACTGAAAAGCCCCACAAGAACTAGAGGCTGTTTAACACCGACAATCAAGATAGCGCTGTATAACAACTGCAGCAGCAATTACACCAAATTATGGTATAAAAACTACAAAATGCATTCACTATGTTAATAAAGGAAAGTATGTGTATATAAACTACCTGCAGAAACAACAAACAACTTACAACAGAAGCTCTAAAAAGGCTTTTCTGGTAGCTCACAGTTGTAATACAAAGGCCAGGCAGTAGGGGGCAGTAGCTCCAAGGGTGTCCAAAGTGCATCCTTGGGGCCAGTTGCGGCCCGCGGCTGTGTTCTTATTGACCCGCGGCTCATTCTAAAAATATAATTTATCAACAAAACTAATAAAAACTAAGAAAAAAAGAGTAAAAAAATAAAAAATCATCAGTAGGTTTACAAGAATAAGGTCATTAAGATTAAAAAGTTGTAAGCTACCAAATAGTATTTTAGTAGCATTTAGTTGTAATATTAAGGAAAAAATACATTTGTAATGCCATAATATAATGAGAAACAAAACAACAAAAATAAGGTCAAATATTGTGGGAAAAAAAGTAATAATTAAATAATCATGAAGGAAGAAATTGACAAGAAAAAAGTAGAAATTGTAAAAAAAAAAAAACCAACATCAAACAAACAACAAAAGGGACAAAACTGCTGTAATTTGTAATTTTGCAAAAAATAAAGTCAGAGTATTAGGAGGAAAAAATTTAAAGATATTACAAAGATATTTCAAGAAGTTTGTTGAAATATCTATCTATCTATATAAATCTATAGATATATCTATATATATCTATATATATATATATATAT
>QODF01000138.1:995895-1081099 GCA_024372805.1 Oostethus manadensis
AGAGAGAGAGAGAAAGAGAGCGAGAGAGAGAGCGAGAGATTTGAAAAGTCACGCAAAAAAAAAACAACAGCAAAAATGTGAAAAAAGAGCAAATACCAAAGTTTAAAGCAGCCCATGGTGTAAAAAGTTTGGACATCTCTTCTTTATTGCTCTGCACTTTATTACAAAAACTAAAGAGGCTACGGTTGAGACTGCCACTGCACAGTCTAATGCAACCGGTTCAACGCACGTGCACGTCTACATCCAGTCAACCAACTTTTTGGCAGTCATGTATTAGGGCAAGCCGATTTGTACTACTAAGGATGTGAAATCTATGTCATCCGTCGATTTATTTCACGCCAGTTACAGACCGTAAACGTTGCATGTGCAATATTCGTCACACACACCCCATACCCAAAAATGTTTACCAAGCTGGGGGAAACATTATCGATCTTTATTTTTTCTTGTAATCATATTTACGGTCCAAGTAGATAAATTATAAGACCTCTTTTCTTGGTTCCATAAATTATTTTATTTAAGTTACTTTTCACCATCGAAAAAAATTTACTAGCAAGATAAGTTTGGATAAATGGTATTTCTCTGTTTAGGAAAAAACCTACCTGAATCCTCCAGATTAATTCATTTTTGCAATCTGTTTATGGTTTCTTACATTCAAATACCACAGTATTTTATGTTTTGTGTTATAAAGTTTATTGCAATTATTTTAATTCATGTATATTATACGTGACCGGATATGACATTTATGTTTGCGGTGCACATGCACTGCGTGCATTGCTTATATTTTCACGCAGCGCAGTCTTGGTGAATAAAGACGAAAGAAACATCTGCCTGATAACATGTATTGTTTAGTGACAGAAAGAAAAACGGCAAAACAACATCAACAAGTCAACTATCCTCTCTGTATGCAGCTATCATCTTCCCACACGCACACACATACGTTCATTTGGAGCGGTTAATTCATCCAAACACAGTTATCCCTCATTAAGTACAAAATGATTGCTGGTTGACTATGGCCTATAATTAGACAAAAAATGTTGAAAGACAAGTTTTGTGTAGTATTCTAGTCACTAGGCATAAGTATTGTTATGAGACGTGATATTAGATTTCATTACTTTTCATACTACATGGAGACGGGCTACCGAGTCAGCAGACCCGAGTCAACATGCTATGGCTGAGATCGAGTGTGGAAAAAAAGGTTCTTCTCTCACTCTGCGTGGAAGTGGTACGTTTTTTTGGTTCTTTGTCCTTATTCTAACTCTTAAGTTTATTCTAAACTCTTAAGTTTAAAATAAGTAAACAGGAGAGGCTAACTATGCTAGCGGCAGCTGTCTCTTCGTCCCCGCAGTGATCCCGTAGCCTGCGCAATGTGACGTAAACAATGAATAATTTGAGTGTAAAAGTGCCTATAGGGTGTTATTTCAAGTCTACAGGACTCTAATTATAAACAGGTTTTCTATGCTTTGACTACAAAAAAATGCTGTTCATTAATATTGAATCCTATTTGGTGGAAATTCACTTAGCGTGGTCGGCTATGGAACCAATTGACCGCGTCAACAAGGGACAAATGTACTGTACAAGCCGCTACTTTTTGCCTACATTTTGAACCCTGAGGCTTATAACACAATGCGGCTAAAATATTGATTTTTTTACGACAGCGTATTAGGACCACATTTTTTTTTTAAGATGCAGATTCCGAGATTAAAAATCATAAAATTACGAAATTTAGATTTGTAAATTTACGAGATTAAAAGCCGTAATTTTACGTGAAAAAAAACTGACAAGCTTTTAATTATAATGAGACGGCAAAACAGAGCAGTTGGACACAAACAGGTTAGCATCATCTCACAGTTACCCTCAAGTATCCTGCTCGCCACATAAAGCTACGTTTTCATAGCTGTCTCAGGCAAGGAAGGAAACTTTCTTCTGGCTTTTTTATAACGTGACATCAAAACAGAGCAGTTGGTCACAACCAGGTTAGTATCAGCTAGCGTCGTCTCACCGCTACACTCAAATATCCCGCCCCTCCACATACGGCTCCCCGGTTCATAGCGGTCTCAGGCAATGCCTATAAAATGATGTTACGACATTTATTCCCGTAAAGTTACGTTTTTAGTCTCATAATATGATGATCTTTTCTAGTAAATATAAAACTTTAATGTGGTCAATTTTACAATTTTAAGACAGCTATAAAAACAGGGGGCTTGTGTGACTCTTGACCTGGGTCAGAGGTTAAATTACGACTTTTTTTCTCTTAAACTTATGACTTTAAATCTAAAAAATGTAGTAATTTTACTTTAACTTGTTCGAACGTAATGCTTAAAACACGATCGTTTCCCATAATGCACTAGGGTTTGGGTTTGCGTTAAATTTAAAACGTTAAATTATGACTCCCTAATCAGGTTTTTAGTTGACAGGTTCAAAGAACGTATCCTATATAACTTCTACACTATTATTTCGATTCTATATGTCCATGGATCATCTAACATTGTCATTCATTAGTTTGGATGTCAAGATACACTCTGCTCAATAGACATCGCAATACACGGTATTGGGTTTGTGAAAACAAGACGAGACAATATTTTTACATTACTTTTAAGAAAACTGCAATGCCAAAACATAGAACAGGAAAAAGGCAATGCAGGTGCATTTGAAATGAACTTTCATTCATAACCTAAGCACTATAAAAACTTAAATAATGACGGCAGTTGAAGCTGCTACTACTAATCATTTAAGGTGATTCAAACAGAAATGTAAAATAGACTGCAGTAATTTAGCTTTATATTTACGCATAAGGAACTACAATTGCCATGATGCTTAGAGTGCTGAACTAGGAAGTAGTGAATTTGTGAAATAGACGCTAGTATTACATATTTTGATAGAAGACTTATCATTCACAGTAGCAATGCCATAGATCGCAGTCTGATGGGCTTTTGACTGTTCTGTTCCTGCAAGACACCATTTCTCTAAATGAGAAAAATCACCACATTGTAACACCCCTATTTGATAATGGTGAGTAGCTACACTTTTTATACATTAGATGTGGTTAAGTGTGTGAGGCATACTAACAGGAGAAGGAGAGGGTTCTGGAGCGTGATCTAATCTTATAATTGCAACTGTCACTTTTATTGCAAATGTTCATCCAAACTCGAAGGGGAATGTCAAAGCATTCGTTGCTTGTCCCTGAACATAGCACTCCCGAAAAGCATTTTTACATCACAAAATAAAAGTTTGATTATGCAGATGATCCTGTCCTGTGGATGTTATTCTCTCACACTGGAATATTTGTATCTATTGAATATTTGTATCAAGTTTATTTAGAACAATGACAGGCATACAATATTACAAGTAAAACAAACAAATACTCTTCCTTAATACTGTCAAGTGGCAACATGCATGGCCAACCTGGACAAAAGTATCGGGTTATCATGAATTTGAATGGGTCTGCTGACATCAAGCAGCATCCCGCATATTTTATCCTTATTCCTTTTTATCCACCACCATATTATGCCCTTTTTACAAAAACAATAACCACCACAAAATGGCAAAGAAAAAACTAAACACACAGAATTATTCTTTTGATTCACTGAGATTGATGGGTACATTTATGCCATATCAACACAAACACGAATATTTTCAAAAACGCACATTTTCTTCACCTCGATGTTAAAAAAGTCAAAATTTACAAAATTGTCATATCCACCGAAAAACACATCCATCCGCTGCCACGTGTATTTTGGCCAATCAGAAGCCTGAAAAAAGCAAGTCAGGGTTTCCCATAGAATTATTAGTATGTGGCGGCCTGCCACAATTGCATTTGGAAAGCCACAGAAGGATTTGGCACACAACATTTTTTATTTGGCGCCATCTGCTCGGTCTTATGTTTACATTTGAGGATTGTCTGATTGCCATGTCGTTACAACTGTGGATGGCAACGTAACTGCTTTACTTCAACTTCAACTCAATGTGCGAACCAAAAAATAAACAGCACAAAACCTAACAAGTGAGTTAACACACAACAACAATGAGCTGGCATCCGACGTAAATTTACAAGATTAAAAGTCGTAATTTTACGAGAAAAAAAACTTTTATTTATAACGAGACGGCAAAACAGAGCAGTTGGACACAAACAGGTTAACTTCGGTTAGCATCATGATTAGCATCATCTCACACTTACCCTCACGTAACCTGCTCCTCTACATAAAGGTAACTTTTCATAGCTGTCTCAGGCAAGGAAGGAAACTCTCTTCTGGTTTCAGACTAGCTTTTTTATAACAGGACAGCAAAACTGAGCAGTTGGTCACAACCAGGTTAGTATGAACTAGCGTCATCACACCGCTACACTCAAATACCCCGGCCCTACACATACGGCTCCCCGGTTCATAGCGGTCTCACGCAATGTCTATATAATAACGTTATGACATTTATTCCTGTAAAGTTACGCTTTTACTCTGGTAATATGATAATCTTTTCTAGTAAATACACAACATTACTGTCGTCAATTTACGACAGCTATAAAGACAGGGGGTTTGTGTGACTCTTGACCTGTGTCAGAGGTTATATTACGACTTTTTTTCTCGTAAAATTACGACTTTAAAGCCCCTAAATGTACTACTTTTACTTTAACGTGTTAAATGTGCAACAAAAACTTGTTCGAACGTAATGCTTAAAACACGGTCGTTTCCCATAATGCACTAGGGTTTGGGCATGCGCAGATGCCTCCACTGTGTGGCATTTCACAACAATGAGCTGGCATTCTACTTGAGTAACGACTAAACACTAACACACAACAAACACGAAACTATTATTTACAAAGTCACAATTCTTGTGACTCAAACCAAAAAGCTCAGTTTTACTAGTCCACACACAAAGACTGAGTTTTGCGTCATGGTCAATTATGCAATTTGTACCATAACGTCATTTAGCACCCCCTTCTGCCACAGATAAATTTGAGACCTGTGGGAAACACTAGAACACACACAACAAAATCTCGGGTGCATTCACACTTACTTGGGCTACGTTCACACTGCAGGGCAGGATTCCAAATTTGGATATTTTGTTTTAAAATCCGATTTTTTATGTGGTCATTCTCATTACCAAACAAATGTGATTTGTAATGTCCATAGTGAACCAACCTGAAAAGCGACGTGCATACGCAGAGGCACTACATAAATTACATTTCGTGTGTTAACAGAAAGAAAGACTGCTGCGGTTTGCGCTCCAGTGATGTGCAATAACATTGATTTATTTTCTGATTCGATACTGGTTAAAATTCAGGCTGGTATCGGCAATACCAATTCAATACGATGCGCAAATTCACCTAATGTGTACATTTTTAGTGTAGTGTATTAGTGTACAGTATTTCAAATCATAGACATCATAGTCATTTATTGATTTATTTTAAACCGTGTAGTATATTGAGGTAGTGGGTGATTTACAATATAGGTAAGCTAATATACAACATCAGGAAAAAAAAGGACAAAATCACATACTAGAAGTAATAAAAGTATTTTGATTCCAGAATCGACTTTAGATCATGAAGAACTGGTATCGGAGATATCGACATTTCAGTGTCGATATCTCCGATATATTATGCATATTACTGGCATGCTCTCCTTGACGCGTGGATTTTGTGCAACGGGAATCAATATTTTCTCAACCAAAAGAGGATAAGCGGTATAGAAAATGAATGAATGAATGTTTCCATGTGGAAGATTAAGAAGAAAGATGGCAAGAATTTTGGTATAAAGTTTGTAGACAACTTGTTGCCACGTCCATTCCAAGGTGCATGTGGGTGGAGCGGCGAGACATTGCTGCTCTCAGCAATTTTCCTCAGCAATTTTCTCGGATGATAAGAACTTTTGCCTACATCGGTGAGTACATTTATCCAAGTCTTGCACGATAAACTACGTCTTTCTGACTGCCTACCTTTAAAGTCTCTGTAAGCCTGGCAAAACACGCCTTTCCATGACGTATGTATCGGATATATGCCACATGAGAGTTCACAGTGCAGTCGCATCGCAGCCATATCCGATTTATATCTACTTACGAATGAGACCTGAGTCACATTTGAAAAAATCGGAATTGTGCTGTTCACAGACATGAAAAAAAAATTCAATACAGGTCGCATATGAGCAAAAAAATCAAATTAACCTGCAGTGTGAACATAGCCTTAGTGTGCACTTGAGTGCAGTTGAGTTAGCACTCACACTTGAATTTTTACCAGTTGAGATATAACAAAGAGGGTATGAATGATATAAAGACGGCCTAAAAGTTCCCGAAGACAGGCGGCAAGGAGACGGCATTTCCAATAACTTCACCAAACTGTTATGAGCAACATTAGCCCTCAGTCGAGAAGATCCAGGTAGGTTTACGCTAATGGGTTTACATTTAACTCTTATTGTTTGCAGCTTTTTACTTGTTTGCTAATTATCGCATTAGCAGAAGAATATGTAGTAGTGTGCAGCTACATTGGCGAAGTACAACATCGCTTTAGTTCTTTTTCTTTTTTTTCTTGCCCAACTGTAAAGAAGCAGACGGCAATGCAGCAAAGAAAAGAAACGCCATCAATACGGAAGTGACATAAAACATTGTAGAATGCTCAGAATCAGGAGACACAACGACCAAACTTGGCCGTGTACGACTTAAGGCTGCATTTTGCTCCTGCATCAAGGCTCGCTCCTCCCCCGACAAACCCTCCTGCAGAGCGTAAGGAACACCACCAAAAAAATGGAATTTAAAGGACCCTAAATGTTGTGATTGTAGTTGGCTTGCGCTACAGTATTTCCTGTGTGAAAACAAATTCTTCAGAAAACGCCTTCTCCTCCGATTTTGGCCCAATATGCACGAAAAAAAGACTACATCGTAGTTCATAGTAGTAGTTCTAGCGCAACAAAAACTTTATGTTTCTCTTTAATTGCCAATGCTTGCTCGCCACAGATGAAGGAATAACAAGCTAAATGTTGGACGGATGGACTGCACGCTGACCGAGTGGTTAACATGTTGGCCTCATAGTCAGGAAATAAGTTTGGGCATCATTGCGTGAAATTTGCCTGTTCTTAGTATAGAAAATGGATGAATGGATGGACAGTTGATCTGTGCTATCGTTGCTCACTCAGTTGACGTGCTGGAAAACACCGGCACTAGTGTTCTGGCAAAAAAATTGCGCATCACGTACTCCACCAGGACCAAGGCAGTAGATGGTACGGCATATTGGAGAATAATCCAGACTTTACACAATAAATTGACTCACAATCCGACTGTACATACGCAAGCCGTTCGTAAACCGAAGATCTTCTGAATAATACCTTAAAAATATCTAATGAACTATTGCATCTGGATTTTAACAGTTAGTATTCTGCAATAATTCCTATTATTTAACCTTTCCATCCATTCAGACTGTTGGACTGAGTTTCATGGAAAAAGTAGCCCCCTCAGACATGTCATATTTATGCATTGATATTTCAACTATTTAAGACAGTGGGGAAAGTTAATTAAAGTTTTGAAATGCTTCTTTTGGCTGACAATGGGAGAGCCTCCCCCTTAAAACGTTTGTTAGCTAACTGAGCTAGCCGACTATTGTAAAGTTATA
Source organism: Oostethus manadensis (assembly GCA_024372805.1). Classification (NCBI taxonomy): domain Eukaryota; kingdom Metazoa; phylum Chordata; class Actinopteri; order Syngnathiformes; family Syngnathidae; genus Oostethus; species Oostethus manadensis. The sequence continues at coordinate 1,003,484 of QODF01000138.1, forward strand.
AAACGTTCCCTTTTCTCCAACTTCAAAAAGTAAACAGCGTTGAAAAACTCCCAAGTGGTAAAAGTGACTGTGTACTCCACACGGTTATATTATTGTTCTTAACACCACCGTGTTGGTGCTGGCAGGTATAAGCTTATATACTTACTTTCCCCGTCTCCGCTGCCGCTCCCCGGGCCAATTCGACACCCCAGAACGCCGCCGGACCTCCGGAGGGCCGCGGCGCTGGCACACTGAAGAGACGCCGAGAAGAGTCAAGCGAGAAACAGGCAGGCGAAGCGCTAACTTGCGCCGAGGCCCCGGATCTTAATGTGTCCTCGGAGGAGCGATAGCGAGCCCCAGCCCTCCGCTTTTGGACGGACTTGGGAATAAGTTTTTGACAGCTCCCTTCTTCAGCGCCCCCTCCCCTCGACAGCCTTCACTTTTCTCTTTTTGCTCACTTCCAGTAGATACGAATCAAAATACTGGCACACAATATGGCGGCCGCACAAGCAACAAACTCTCGCGAGAGTACACCTTGTAGTTTTTTTTTTCTTTCTCCACTTTTCTAAAGTTGTGCTGATGGTGAGAGGAGACTTTACACACGTGACTTTAATTCAACAATGTATTTTTATTTTGTTTTATTATTTATTTAATCATACATTTATTGTATGCATCTATTGGGGCATACCCGTCAACATCTGCAATATAAATTAGTAGAAAAATGCAGAAAAATAAGGCAAATTCTGATCTTCCATAAGAATCCCACTCAATATTCTTCGCATGCTACTTTCAGGGCCGCACGGTGGCTGAGTGGTTAGCACATTGGCCACACAGTCAGGAGATCTGGAAGACCTGGGTTCAAATCTCCGTTGGGCATCTCTGTGTGGAGTTTGCATGTTCTCCCCGTGCGTGCGTGGGTGGGTTTTCTCCGGGTACTCCGGTTTCCTCCCACATTCCAAAAACATGCATGTTAGGTTAATTGGTGACTCTAAATTGTCCATAGGTATGAATGTTTGTTTGTCTATATGTGCCCTGCGATTGACTGGCGACCAATCCAGGGAGTACCCCGGCTCTCGCCCAAAGTCTGCTGGGATAGGCTCCAGGATCCCCGTGACCCTAATGAGGATAAGCGGCATAGAAAATGGATGGATGGATGCTACTTTCATTTTGAAGGCCTGACTTTACCGTCATACAGGATTATTAAACCGATGTTGCCAGAGTGGACCCGAGTCCGTGCTGCTTCGGCACAACCTGAGAGGATTTTTTTTCCATTAAAGTTAAAATACAAAAAACTGTTAAAACAGGAAGGTGCGTTGAAATAAGTGCAAAAGAGGTGTTTCATGATGAAAATGGGAGGGTTGACAGGAACTCTATGTGGTAGGGTTGGGCCATGCTGCAAATTTAGGTATCAATCAAATAATCAATAGTGACATCTGATACTTTTTACCTAAAATGTGTCAAGATTTTTGAATGACTAAGGAATTTTGCCTTTAATTTGTTGGTGGCAATTATGGTGTAGATTTTAGGCAACAAAACAAAAAATACACATATATGTATCAACACAGGTATTTGCGAACAATTTAACACTATTTAATATGAATAAATGTAAACAAAATAGTAAAATTGTTAGAGAACTAGAGCTGCAACGATTAATCAATGAATCGATTATTAATCGATTATCCAAATAATCAACAACTATTTTGTTAATCGAATTAATCGTTTCATTTAAAAATGTACTTTGAATATCCTGATTTTAGCCAATTTAATGTAACTATTTTTAAATTTCCTTAGTGATCGCAGACATATTATCTTTTGTGTTTCAGGCAAAACAAGATACTTCACTTACATCACCTCTAAATTTGGAAAAGAGCTATCAACATTTTTGTCTCTTTTTGATATCTTGCCAAGCAAACCACTGCACAGATGTGTGCGTAAAGCATGTGTAAAACCATTCTCACGCAAAGTAAATCCCATACTTGTACCTGTGCTTAGGAAAACGTCTACATTTCTGCACACTCCCCATTATCTCTTATCATGCATACACACAAAACCTACTGGTAGAACAGTGAAACTGCAGTAGAGTGTTTGTGACGTTTGTCAACAGACGGTTTATACTTTGCTACTTCAATTTCGGTGACTGAGATCTTCCTCTTTGCTATGATTTTTGAAGTCTGTTTAAAAATCTGATTAATCGATTGATCGAAAAAATAATCGACAGATTCATCGATTATGAAAATCGTTAGTTTCAGCCCTATAGAGAACTAGTTATCACTTTGAGCTTCAAATAATGCAACTTCACTCAATCACAAGTTTTAAAAAATGTATTTATAAATCATCGCTGTTTTGTGGTTGAATACAACCTGTTATTAGTTGTTTTTTTTAAAAGCATATTTAAGCAAATGTTACCCATTTCTCGCCGACATCAAGCACTTCCAAGCAAAAAAGTGGCTAAATAAACATTACAAACTTTAGGCATTTAGAAGATGCATTTAAAGACGTTCTGATGATATGTAGTATTCTGCACCGGTCATTAGGTGTCGGATAATAGCCACTGCAGGAAGTATTGTGCAGAACAGGAAGCAAAAACACCAACAAGGAAAAGTCCCAATGATAACATACTGTATATGAGTCAATATTATTAGTAGTCTTATGTGTTTAGTAGTCTCATGTTATTATTAGTAGTAATTAGTAATAATAGTCTTATTTATGTCATATTTTCTGCTATTATGTCTAATGTTTTGGATAATACAGTAGTAGTGTAAAGGTGATAAAAGGGATGTTATTTCATGTGTGGAGGGCTCTTAATGTTAAAAATATATATATGTAAACAGGTTTTCTATGCTGTAACTATGAAAAATATTCGGTTTATTAACACTGAATGCTATATTGCAAAAAATATTTGCAGTCAGGTTAATCAACAACACACAAAGGATTACTGTAGTGCAAAACAAATAAATAGTAAAAACTACTATTCTGCAAAGTTTTAATGTAGGCAACTGGACTATTGTTTGTTGTTTCACCTTTAACCCAGAAAGCTTCTTCAGTTCTAAACTTAAAAGGTGGTTCCCGATTTATGTCTCTGGTAGGTGTGTCCCCTGCGGTTGTTGTTGTTGTGGCAAAACAGCTAGGTAGTGGTCATTATTCCAGTGTCACGAGACAATATTTGACGGAGAGCTGCCACGACATTGTTATAAGTACACGATAAACTCAAACCCCCTCCTCTGTTTATGAAAGGCATTTCTAGTTTGACATTTGTTCCAACACTCTATATGGTGTTTGGAGTGTCGTCGTATCACAGTGACTCCTTCGCACAAGTTGCTTCCAATGCAGTCTTTGCATTTGGCCTTTTGACTCGGGGGGTAGGAAGCCTTCAGAGCCAAAATCCCCTTCCGTGTGGACAGAAAGTGGAGCCTTTTGTGACTTACACCAGGGGTATCCAAACTTTTTCCACCCAGCGCCACCTACTGAAAAATGAAAGGATGCAAGGGCCAATTTGATATTTAGTGAAGTTGATTTTTGAAATATTATAACTTGATTCCCATTATATTGTAACTTTTTTCCTTAACCTAATGTCCAGAAAGTATTTTGTTTTGTCTTAACATGTATTTTTTTCTTTATTATTTCAACCCTTTGCTACAAAAATGACATTATTTTTGCTCCAAATATTAGAAGTTTATTCATTCATTCATTCATTTTCTATGCCACTTATCCTCATTAGGGTCGCGGATAATAGAAGTTTATTCTTGTAAAATTGCAACTTTTTTTCTCCTTAAAATACGACTTTTTTTCTTAATATTGTGACTTTATTCCTGCAGTTTTTTCCTTTTTTGTAATGTTTTTGTTTGTTTGTTTTACAATTTCTACTTTTTTCTTGTAATTATTACATAATTATTTAATTGTTATTTTATTTCCATAATATTTGACCTTGTTCTAATTACTTTTTCTGCAACTCTTTGCTTCTTCTTATATTATTGCCTTACAAATAACACATTTTTTCCTTAATTTTGCATTATTGCAACTCAATGCTCCAAAAATTGTTTATTAACTTTTTTTCTTAATGACCTTATTCTTCTAAGCTTTTTTAAAATTCTTAATTCTTTAATTTAATTCTTTTTAAAGTTTTTATTAATTTTTTTGATAAATTATATTTTTAGAATGATGCCAGCAAAACCACCTCCTAAATGCCAACAAGATCAAGGAACTGGTTGTGGACTTTTGTCAGTGGCCCTGCATATCCCCATCATCAGTGAACATTGAGATGGTGACATTTTATGTATATACAAAATGACTAGAGACAAATGTAAAGACTTTTCCTGACGTCTTTTTTTCTGGTATTTGCAGACATACTGTAAGCTGTAAGTCAGTCAGCTGCCGCTGCACATAACCTGCCTCTCCTGGAGTCACCATTTCGGCGATTACCGTGTCACGGTCTGTGAGCGCATAGCTACAGCGCACTTCTCGTTATAAAACATTTTGCTATGCTCCCATTCACATTCATTCATTCATTCATTTTCTATACCGCTTATCCTCATTAGGGTCACGGGGATGCTGGAGCCTATCCCAGCAGACTTTGGGCGAGAGGCGGGGTACACCCTGGACTGGTCGCCAGTCGATCGCAGGGCACATATAGACAAACAAACACTCACACTCACATTCATACCTATGGACAATTTAGAGTCACCAATTAACCTAACATGCATGTTTTTGGAATGTGGGAGGAAACCGGAGTACCAGGAGAAAACCCACACACGCACAGGGAGAACATGCAAACTCCACACAGAGATGCCAAGACCGTGTTGCCAACATGCTAACCACTCGGCTATATTATATTCAGTAAAATGCAATTCTAATCAAAGATGACTGAAGACGATCGTTTAGAATTCAATGTGAATTAATCTTGAATACATGGTTTTGCTTAAATATTGTTTGTAATTATGTTCTACATGGATTGTGTTATGAGAGCAAACAGTAAATTCCTTTTAAAAAATTAATTTAAAGTACATGGCGACAGCTATGACAAACTTGAGTCGCAGAAAAGGGGCGTTTCCGGAGTGACGTCAGCGGACATCTCTCAAGTAAACGAACATGGCATTGTACGAGGCATAGGATGTTTACAGTGATCATAGCCAAAATCTGAGCATTGTGTCAATAGTTTTTGAGGAGGATGAAACATCTGGAGACAAAATACATAGGGAACGTACAGAACACAGGATTAAAACGTGTTATAAATGCAACTTTTACAAATGTACCATTGGCTTTCCACGTACAGTATAATTACAAACAATATGAAACATATTTAAGCAATGGTGATAAATCTGGGCAAATATATGCATTCACTATAATTTAGTGTCAGGTATTGACATTGTCATGATCTGACAGGGCCATGATCGTGATGGCAAAGGCAAAAAAGCATTCTCTCTTTGAACGCGGTCTTGATGCAGTAAGACAGTCATTTGAAACTTCTTCAAAGACCCTGAGGGTTATGGAACAAAAATGTCAAGCGCAATGAGCCCTTTTTGGGGGTTGTTGAGCTATGATATTAGACTTTTGATAAACTATTCTTGCTTGTTTACAACAAATGTCTTTACTCAAAACATGTTTTGTCCCATTACCATTTCTTCTTTTTTGCATGTTGAAGTTTTACTTAGAACCTCCTTATGAGTCAACAGTGCAAAATGTCAATTCTTGCCATTTTTCAACTGGTCTTAACACTTTGATCAGGAGTGTGTTGTTGTATTTACAGTATATATTGTAAAATTGTTCACATATTACGTCAATACTGGCCCTGTACTTTATTTACTTGGTATCAAATCTACAAGGGAGTGCAGAATTATTAGGCAAATGAGTATTTTGACCACATCATCCTCTTTATGCATGTCTTACTCCAAGCTGTTTAGGCTGGAAAGCCTACTACCACTTAAGCATATTAGGCGATGTGCATCTCTGTAATGACATCAACACCCTATATCAGGTGTGCATAATTATTAGGCAACTTCCTTTCCTTTGGCAAAATGGGTCAAAAGAAGGAATTTTTGCTATTTCCATGCATGTAAACATGTCAGTGACTGAGCTACAGAGAAAACCATGAAACCATCTTGTTAGACTGTGTCATCCAAACAAAATTGCAGTAGTACCATACCCTGCATCTCCATTGGAACTTGAAGGGATGATAACGTAAACAAAGTATCTTTCAGAGTGGAGTTTATGAGGTGAATGGAACATGAAGTGGAGTGCAGTGTAGTAGAGGGTTGAGTGGTGGGATGGCAGTGCTCCAGACACCCGTCTAAGAGCCTTAAGGTCAACCGACACCACAGCCTTAACATAGCAATAGTTTGTTCAATCAAATACTTATTCCCAAGGTAAGTCAATACATAGTACCCGGAGTAAACCCACACAAGCATGAAGAGATCTCTGCAGAGACCAGAACCTAAGAGAACGCAGAACCTCGGTTTTGGAGTCTTGAGCCTAAGGGCATCATAGTAAGGGCTACATAGGTGTACCACGGTAGGAAATAGTGACGGTTTCAAAACCACTAAAGTTTCCAGTAAAGTGGAGGTCCAGCACGGTCCAGTACATTCCTCAAAATCAAATCTGGCATGTGTTGTGTTGCCATGCGTCGGTCACAGACGCATGAGCAGCGCCAGTGTGCCCTTGCTGTTGTTGCCTACTACTGTATATTACTAACATCCAGAATCACCAAATGTGGACATGTGAGTGGAGGTATAAAGCATTTCACTCGCTACTGAACAAGCAACAACCACTTAACAATGTCTCAGTTGCTAACAACAGTCACATGACCCGGAAATGGTCGGGAAATGTTTGTGGAAAAGCTTGCAAGTTAAAAAAACTAATGATTATGTTGCAACCTTGTCGGGTTACTTGATTGCATTTATTTGCTTTAGAATTTTTTTTTACTAAGAAAATTTCTATTGTATTGTTTTGTTTTTTTTTTGTTGTTATTAATTTTAAATCCATACAGTAGTGTTCAAAATAGGGAGCTGAGGTAGCTGCATTGTGTTTTTGTAAATCTGGAGAAAGCTTATGACAGGGTGCCCAGAGAGGAACTGTGGTATGGTATGAGGAAGTCTGGAGTAGCAGAGAAGTATGTTAGAGCGGTGCAGGACATGTACGAGGACTGTAAGACAGTAGTGAGGTGTGCTGTAGGTGTGGCAGAGGAGTTCAGAGTGAAGGTGGGACTCAGCTCTGAGCCTTTTTTTGTTTGCTATGGTGATGGACAGGCTGACGGACGAGGTTAGACAGGAATCTCCATGGACTATGATGTTTGCAGATGACATTGTGATATGTAGTGAGAGCAGGGAAGAGGTGGAGGAGAAGCTTGAGGGGTGGAGGTTTGCCCTGGAAAGGAGAGGAATGAAGGTCAGCCGCAGCAAGACGGAGTACATGTGTGTAAATGAGAGGGACCCAAGTGGAAGAGTGAGGTTACAGGGAGAAGAGATAAAGAAGGTGGAGGATTTTAAGTACTTAGGGTCAACAGTCCAGAGCAATGGAGAGTGTGGAAAAGAGGTGAAGAAGCGTGTGCAGGCAGGCTGGAATGGGTGGAGAAAAGTGTCGGGTGTGATGTGTGATAGAAGAGTTTCAGCTAAAATGAAAGGAAAGGTGTACAAAACTGTGGTGAGACCAGCGATGTTGTTTGGTTTAGAGACAGTGCCGCTGAGGAAAAGACAGGAGGCAGAGCTGGAGGTAGCAGAGATGAAGATGCTGAGGTTCTCTTTGGGTGTGACCAGGATAGACAGGATCAGGAATGAGCACATCAGAGGGACAGCACATGTTAGAGGTTTTGGAGATAAAGTCAGAGAGGCCAGACTGAGATGGTTCAGACATGTCCAGAGGAGAGATAGTGAATATGTTGGTAGAAGGATGCTGAGTTTTGAATTGCCAGGCAGGAGGCCTAGAGGAAGACCAAAGAGGAGGTTTATCATTTTATTTAGTGAAAGAGGACATGAATGTAGTTGGCCCAAGAGAAGAGGATACAGAAGACAGAGTTAAATGGAGGCAATTGATTTGCTGTGGCGGCCCCTGAAGGGATAAGCCGAAAGGAAAAGAAGGAGAAGAAGAAGAAGACAGTGGATTAGTGGAATAACAGCTGAAAGGTGCCACAAGTTGGTTGACTCAGTGCCACACTATTATGAAGCAGTTATAAAAAACTGTGCTCATACAGCTAAATATTAGTTTAGTCAATCACAGGATTGCCAAATCCTAGAAACAAAAACGTTTGCACAATATAGTTTTGACTTTCAATGTGTTTTAAACACACCCCTTTCAACTATTTGCACAGCAAAAGAGCATGCATATCATGAATGCTGAGTCTTGTTTGTATTCTGAGAATCTACTACACCTACTGGTAACTTGTTTGCCATGTAGCAGTAAAAAATACTAACAACAGTACATTGGACTACTATTATATCGAACACTACTGTATGTTGCCCTTTACTATATGGTTTAAAAATGACTGTTTTGACTTGCCTTTTTTCCTCTTTTCAAAAAAGATATTACAAAATACTATGATTATAGAGCTATGATTATAATACCTTGAAACTGTCAAACCGTGATATTTTTGCCCAAGGTTATCATACTGTCAGAATCTCATACCAGCCCATGCCTAGTGGCAGGCATCATGTGAGCCAAGATTTTGCGCTGAGCCCAAAAATTTTCTTTTTGACTAGAGAGTGCAGTACCACTTCCACAACGCTTGAAGCTGCTGCCGAGTCTCAACTTGCCTCCAGTGGTTTCACTTCCAGAGATGACTAAGTTCATGGCTGCAAACGACAGTGACATAACGCAAGTTTTTATCATCGGAAGGCCAAGAATGAGTGTCGCTGTTCTGCTGGAAGACTTCTTTGCTTGTTATTGATTTGGATAAGCATATTGGTATAAGACAGTGGTGTCCAAAGTCCGGCACACTGCTTGTTGGGACGCAACAAATTTAAAAAGGAGCCCGGCATCAAAACATTATAAAAGGTGATTAGGACCGCACTGGGAAAAAAACGAAAGAATACAGAAAACAGTTTTCCATTATGTAAAAAAAAAATGATTTATTGGGCTCAAAAATAATTGAAATAAAACTGCAAATTTAACGACTTCGAAAAGTATATATTTGGCTTGGAAAAAATTAGCCATAAATATAAACCAAAAGCCAAAAAAACCAAAAAACAAACACAACAAACTAGTTGATGTGGATTTTTTGCCAGCTGATTACAACAAATTATACTGTAGATTGCTTTTAAAAAAGGTCAAATATATTATATAAATATATGATCTGTCATAGACAGTCATCATATCATTTGTGCCGGGAATTAATTGTTTCCGACTGTCTGTGAAGTTGGATTCCTTATTTCTAAATTGAACATTTTTGTGTTTATGACCATCTAAATTCGCGTCTTTTTAACATTATTAGAGGCCCCTAGACATAAAATAACACCCTTACATTCACCTTTACACTCCTATTACCCAATATCGTAGACATAATAACATACAGTAAATACGACTCATATGTTCATTATTCTTGAAAAGGCTTCAAGATATGTAACTTACTGAAATATGCATATTTTTGAGCAATAACGACAAAAATGTTTGGACCTCCCAAGGATAAAAGTTACAATAAAAGCACTAAATGTCAAAGAGATATTCTGCCCTCAATGTCAGAAGTTGAATTTTGCTTTGAGTTTCACGTTTTACGGTGTAAAGGCTGTTCCTAAAACCTGGACATTTCCTGTGTTAATGCCAAGCAATGCCATGTTGGTTATGGTGGTTTACTGCAGTATTAAGGCCAACTTTTTCTTAAGGTATTCTTCTGTCCTGTCCACACCTTCACCTCATTACTCACTGCTTGATTTTATGCCTCCAGTTTCTGTTCATTCCTGCAGTTGCTTCATCTCGTCTTTTTGTTGAGTTACTTTGTATATGTGCCAGTTACGTTGGCTGCATTGTTTTGCAATTCTACCTGCTGTGTTCTTATTTTATAGTGCCTGATAGACGCTACAAAATGTATTTTCAATTAAATCGTTTCACAAGTCAAACTGCCAGAGGGTAAACAGTAATGGCTGAAAACAGCTTCCCTGCCCCCTTGTACAAACCTAATGTTTGCCGTGCATCAGGAAGGCAGGCACTGCAGATGCACACGCTTTGCAACTGAAGCAATCAGATAACTGACTAAGGAAGAAAGAATGAAAAAAGAATGGAATAGAAATACAATAGAAAATGAATAGAACACAGAAAAAACAAACTTTGTGACAGTTTGAATAGTATAGATTAGTATGTGCCAAACTTCAAGTACATTACAGTGGAACCTTGGTTGGTGTCATTAATTAGTTACACAAGATGTGATTCTAACTGAATCGGACATTAAGCAAATCAAATTGTCCTATTAAAAATATTCCAGAAAAAGTATTTTGCAGAAAGCCTAAAATGTTAACACAGAACATGTTTTTAGAGTCGTACAATTATAGTTTTGCATGCATAAAACAATTCCAACTTCATATAAACACAGTATATAGAAATGATGAATGAAAGGGATGAATGAAGATTTAAGGTTACTTTTACCCTCACTGAAGACATGATTCTTGACAGGACTGAAAACAGGAAGGTGGCGGTGATTGATCTTACTGCCACATCCTGTCTTAGGCAACAATCACATTTTCAATGAAGGTAAAAGTAACATTAAATGTTCATTCATCAATAATATGCGCTTGCTATTGTTTTCTGCATGTCAATCTATAAATGCACGAGATATTTTTATGCTCTGCTGAATTCATGTATAAATTTGACTGCCGACATAAAGGATTATAAAGTATAGCCGAGCTCACCAGAAAGTGATCAGACTTTTACAACAAAGTATCAGATGTTTTTCTGGAGGAGGATAGTGTGCATGTACTTCATATACAGATAGAATGTAAGAAAACAAATGTTTGCCCTTTCAATACAAAACATTAAATATATGGAACTAGGAAGTACTGTAGTCTCACCAGCCATGAACCTCACCACATGTCACTGACCCTTAGTGAGCAATAATTCAAGTGTCGGGTTTTTGCGGGTTCAAAGACGCTGTTCAATCTGAAAAGTTCGGCAGTCACTGAATGCAACGTTAAAAAAACAAAAAAAAGCAGCTTTGAAGATCAGCGTCAAAGTCTGCCTGTACAGTCTGTTGAGAGGGTGATGATAATTGCTTATCATCATTTGTACATGAATTTTTAAAAAATCATCAAAAAGAAGAAAATGCAAGAGAAAGTGATTTTTATACAGGCATGTACGAGTGTGTTGGTGTCCATATTACTGTACATTATTTCACTTTGGTTTGCCAGTAAATACTGTTTTGTGAGCAAACAACAGGGCATCAAAAAATAATTACTGTACATACTTTATCATCCTAATGCAATGTCCTTAATGTGTGCTTAATTTGCAAATGGTGAAAAAACATGAATACAAGACGCCCCACAAAAAGCCCTAGAAATACTTATATGAGATACTCTATACCAGGGGTACCCACACTTTTTCCAGCTAGTGCCACATAGTGAAAAATAAAAGGATGCCAGGGCAACTTATATTTTTGTAAAGTTACAAAATTTTGGGCACCCCTGATAATTTTCAAGATTTTCCTTTATAAATCATTAGTTGTTTGGATCAGCAATTTCAGTTAAATATATCATATAGTAGACGAACAAAGTGATATTCGAAAAGTGAAATTAAGTTTTTAGGATTTACAGAAAGTGTACAATAATTATTTTAACAAAATTTGGCTGCTGAATACATTTGTGCACACTTGTTGTTTTGTTGATTTGAATACCTTCAGCACCAATTATTGGAACACAAAATTTGTTTGGTAAGCTCATTGACCCTTGACCTACATACACAGGTCATGCCAATCACGAGGAAAGGTATTTAAGATGGCCAATTGCAAATGGTTCTCCTCTTTGCATCTTCTCTGAAGTGTGGCAACATGGGAGCCTCAAAACAACTGTTAAAGACCTAAAAACAAGGATTGTTGAACATCATGGTTTGGGGGAAGGATACAAAAAGCTAGCTCAGAAATTCAATTTGTCAGAGAAACATAGTGAGGTAATGAAAGCCACAATCACAGTTCTGGGTAAGGCCCGTAGTGGCAGGCCAAAAAAAAATATCTCAAACAGGCAGAGACGAAGGATTGTGAGAACAGTCAAACTCAACACACAGACCAGCTCCGAAGACCTACAACATGATCTTGCTGCAGATGGTGTCACTGTGCATCGGTAAACTATTCAGCGCATTTTGCACAAAGGGATGCTGTATGAAGAAGAAGCTGTTTCTGCACACATGCCACAAACGGAGACGTCTGAGGTATTTTAAAGCACATTTGGACAAGCCAGCTTAATTTTGGAACAAGGTGCTGTGGACTGATGAAACTAAATTTGAGTTATTTGTACGTAACAAGGGGCGGTGCATGGCGGATGAAGAACAGTAACATTCCCAGACAAACACAACAGCAACGTAATTTTCCAAAAATCATTATTTTTTGTTTTGTTTCTTATAATATGATGTGAAAAAAGTTTTTCTTAAATATTTAAACCTTATGCTACTAAAATGACATTGTTTTTTCCTCCTAGTAATACAAGTTTATTCTCGTAAAATTGGCATGTTTTTGTCATGCAAATACAACTTAATTAAAATGTATTAAAAGAGTTTGACTATCTTTTTTGACTATTTTCACAATGCCCTGTGATTGACTGGCGACCAGTCCAGGGTGTACCCAGGCCTCCCGCCCAAAGTCAGCTGGGATATGCTCCAGCATACCCACGACCTTAATGAGGATAAGCGGTTTAGAAAATAAATGAATTAATAAATATTTTCACAATTTAATTTTCTAAAAATTATAACTTTAGTCAGTGTTTTGTTTCTAATAGTATTGTAACTAAATGTCAAATAGCAGTATGACTAAAAATATTTCTACCTATTAAAATGACATTATTTTTCCTCATAATATTATGACGTTATTCTCATAATATAACTATTTGTGTAACCTAATTTTGAAAAAATTACACCTTTATTACTTCTGTGTTTCTCATAATATGACTTTAAAAACAATGTATTTTTTCTTTAATATTTCAACATTATGTTACTAAAATGACATTACTTATTCTTGTAAAATTACTGCTGGTTTTTCAATTTTTGCTGTTTTTTGTCTCCATTTTCTTGTTAAATTGTATTTTTAGAATGTGGTGTCAGCTGCACTTTGGACACGCCTGCCCTATTCTCTCTTTTACTCACACACATTAGCATTTTTACTTCCTGTTCCATAAAGTACAGAGCTGTGGTGGCTATTGTCTTATCATTGTAACATTACTGACACCTAGTGACCAGTGTGGAATACTACACATAATGCCAATGGCTTTGAGTGCGTCTTCTGAATGCTTTATATTTGTATTGTGGATCGCATTGGACTCCTTACAGGAGAAAGTTTAGTTTTTCCATTTTTCCTGTTATTTTTTAATTTTTATTTTTTTTTCTGTTAAATTTATTTTTAGAATGTGGCGTTGTCCGCACTTTGGACACCCCTGCTCTGTTCTATGATATGCCTCTCACAGTAATTAAAACACATTTTAAACGCAGTTTTACACATGAAGAAACAGACAGTACTGTACGTATATGTATTGTACAGTACTGTACTTACAAAACGTGCAGTTGCACATCACGTCCTGTCAAAGCATATTCCTGCTGGAAAATGTTGCCCCCAGACCCCCTTTCAGACAGCGCCATCAAACCACTTCCTATTTCAGTTACCATTATTTAAAAAAACATTTAAAGCAGACAAAAGGCAAGGATGGACTGAATATGAAGCATTAAGTGGCAAAAAAAAGCACAAAGATATGAAAAAGAAAAACATGGAAACGAAAAAGAAAAGTCATCTTTGATGACAGTTTGTAACACAAAGGCACCATCCACAGATAACAGAAGAGTGGAAGTCAAGCAGAATTAAATATGATCATATGTACTGTATACATACCCCACTGTCGTCAACACATTCGGTAAGGACATTTAATGAAACACAGGTACATTTCTATATATAGCTACTCTATTAAGGCAGAGAAAAGTTGACAAAATGTCTACTGTTGATTGATATGATGGACACAATAAATATGATTGTATACAATCCATATATGTGTGTGTATATATATATATATATATATATATACACACACACATATACATATATATACACACACACATATATATATATATACATACATATATACATACATATATATACACACACACACATATGTGCATTTTTAATACAATATTTCATTTGAAATGCATTTTAAAAAAAGATCACGCGTATGCGCCAACTCTTAAGACAATGAAAATGTTCCCATTAAGAAAACCAAAATTCAGCTGTACACATCGTGAGACTGGCAACCATATTTGCATAGGAATTGTGTGTTACTCAGTAATACTTGCTGTAGGCGGGGCAAGGTGGCGAGCAGGTGTACTACAAAGTGTCCTCTGCTACTTCCAGTAGTCTCATGGGACGAAAAAAATAGCTGCTGGTTTGTATATAAAACCATTTTCCTGAAATAGTGCATTTGAAAAATGTCCATTCATTTGCAAATTTGCTGTTTGTGTTCAACACCCATCATGCCAACTGTTATATGCAGTAGAAAACAGTAGTAGTATTCTGGGATAAATACAGCAATCCCTCGTTTATCCAGACCCGACCATGTAGTAGGATTCCTATTTACAATTGGAACGTTTTTGTAGTTAGAGCATGGAAAAAGAGCATGGAAAAAGCCACCTTCTAAATACAGTTTTGTAACATTGTTAGAGGCCCCTAGACATGAAATAACAGCCTTATAGTTACCTTTACAGTCCTATTATACACATATAAAATATAATATATATATATATATATATATATATTATATATATATATAAAATATATAATATAGTAGAATTAGCGGAAAAAATCAGAGCAGGGCTGGGGGCGTGGCAAATGACCGGGGCCTTTAAACCCAAATAATAAAGCTCACGATAACATCAACTTGAAATGTTGCCAGACCTAGCTTTAAAATCGCCATGTTGGCAACACTGGACTGGACTTTGTGCTCCTCTGGGCACAAGTCACGGAGGGGTCCGCCTTCTCCAGGTCTCCTCAGCCGTGGCAGGACTGGCTCCCTAAGTCCCACCTCCTATCCGGAGTCCTCCGAGGAGCGTGCCGCCCCCCATCCCCCCTTAAGCCCCGCCCCTGTGTAGTAGACAAAATAAAATAACACAAGACGTAATATAGACTCACACACATTAGCATTGGGATAGTTCCTGTTTTGTTATTTTTTTACTTCCTGTTCTGTACAGTACTGTGCTGTGGTGGCTATTGTCTTATCATTGTAACATTACTGACACCCAGTGACCATTGTGGAATACTACACATCATCCCAACGTCTTTGAGTGCATATTCTGAATGCCTTATATTTGTATTTTGATTCATTTAGCCACTTTTTCCTTCAAAATGCTTCATTTTGGCAAACAAAATATGTAAAATTTGTTTAAACATGTTTTTTGACTACTAATACAATAGAACCCCAAAATAGATTGATTTATAAATTGATGTTTTTGAAAAACGGTGATAGTGAAGAAAAAAAAATTGAAACACAAAGTGGCTAGGGACTACTGCCCTTCATTAACTACACTGTAGTGTGACGCCTGTGTACTTACATTTTGATAGTATAGTGTTATTTACTCTCCCTTTTAATGGTGAATTTGCAACCACTGCCCTTCAGCTATGCAGCTGAAGGGCAGCTATTGAGGGTTGCAAGTGTGCCTCACTGCGCAGGAAATATCTACACAGTTTACAGAGTATACTTAATGAAGTTGACATAGTATACTTCATGAAGTGTCTTGACGGAAGTGTTCTATTTGAGATAGACAAAGGTTACACACCTCAGATGCTACAAGTGGACCCCAAATGGGAAGCAGTTCTACTTTCCGCCAAGAGGGGTCAGTGTTTCCTAATTGTTTGTTTCACTTCTGGCCCATCCGCTGCCCCTCCCCAATCCAAAAGCGTGTACGTCACAGGATTGGCGCCACTGCAGTCAGTGAGTGTCTTCTTCAACACAAGATGGAGGGAAGAGCTACACAGTTATCTCTGTGGGATTTAACCCGTAAGAACCAAACTTTAAATGTGTGAAATGTGTTCTGTACAGTCTTGTGCTTGACTTGAAGTCGTTAAGTCTGAAGCGACGTATGTGGTTGTCATGGGACAGTAACGTAAACTAAGACAGGAGAACTGCTGCCCCAAAATGGCAGTGCGTCCTTTAAGCTAGCTTTTTCCAAAATTCACTTGTTTTTTTAACATTAAAGCTCATTTAACATAAAGCCTTTTAACAGTTAAAATTCTTTAATAAGGTGTCTAATTAGAATTCAAGTGTTCTTACTATATTTCTTTTATGAATTCATAGAAAAAAAGTTAGGAAAATATTTAGCAATTTAGCCTTAATTGGAAAACCAGAGGCTTGCAAAATACTAATATTTTTAAAAACACTAATCATTTTTAAAAAATTCCATATATTTCAACTTTCTCCTTAAGTGTTTTTGTAAATTTTCTTCCTGTAACATTATGACTTTATTCATATAATACAGTATTTTAACTTTATTCACATACAATTTGAAGGTTTCTTCCAACCTAATTTTTCAAAAATTACAATGTTATTGTATTAATTATCATGCAATTATTACTTTTTTAAATAACATTTAATATTATAATGCTATGCTACAAAAATGACATTATTATACTTCACAATATTTAAATTTTACTCTTAAAAAATTGTAGCTTTTTTTTGCCTTTAGATTATGTATTTTTTTGCTTCATATATTGATTTTAATTCCCATAAAATTACAGCTGCTTTTTCCATTTCTTCTGTTGGTTTTTTTTTTTTTTTCCAACTATTTAAACTTTCTTCTTGGTAATTTTCTTCTTGTAGTTATAAATATATACGCATAATAATTTGATAATTTGACTTAACTGTCGTAATATAACTTTTTACATAACCTAATTTTCGGAAATATACAACTTCATTTGTTGTTTTGTGTGAGTGTACATGCATGAGTGTCTTATGAGAATTTTAAAAAATATTGTATTTTTTTGTAATATTTCAACATTATGCTACTAAAATTACATTAGTTCGCTTTACAACATTATTTGCATAATATTACAAAATTAAAATTTACATTACAAATGACAAATTACAATTTCTCATTAGATTAGTTTTTCTCTTAATATTTTGACTTCATTCTTGTAAAATTACTGCTGTTTTTTTTAGTTTTTGCTGCTGCTTTTTTTTGTCTTGTTAAATTATATTTTTAGAATGTGCCAAATAAAACAGCTGCTGGCTGCAAAATAACCTCCGGGTTGCACTTTGGACACCCCTGGTATATAAAGTAAAGCCTCAATATTAGCCATGAGACTGTGTGATCTCTCTTAAGAGAGCAAACGCTAATAAAACATTGGAAATGAATATAATAAATGTGTAATGTAATTGTATCATTATTATAATATATTACAATATTAATATTTTAGAAAGTAAAAAAATAAGGAATACTCCATTTAAAAAGTTCAATGCAAAGGGGTCAACCACACAAAACCACTTTAAAATAATGACATCTTCACCAGAATCAATAGCAAACACTGCATTATGGAGTAACTGAATTTTGTGTAATCCATGGCTGTACAAAGTGTCCTCAGTATATTGTCAAAATACAGTAAGTTCATTATTACTGAGTCACCCCTGGTACAAAAAAACCTGTCACACATTGACCTGATACTGGTGTTGAAAGATTGATTATTTCCTTGACAGTCAGTTTGTGTTATAGTGACTGAGGGGCTGTTTCCCACCCCTCAACTAAAAACACTCCATCTTTCTTGTGTAGACAGGCACTTACATGTTGAATATTAATAAAATGACTGACTGTATATGCACCTTTACTTTATGAGTTCTTCCTTGGCCCATGTGTCAGCCCTCCACAAAGGTATGAGCAAAACGGTCCTCATAATTTTTTTAAGGTAATTAAAACAACAAAACCAGAGGTGGTTTAAGAGACAGTACTATACAGTATAAGCACAGACGGTGGAACCTGTTTAAGTGGACATCCCTTAGATCGGCTGACTGATGACTTAAGCCATTGTCGGCATGCAAAACGGACATAAAGAGAATGGGCGATAATCAAGGAGTTTTCATTTTTGGTCCTTTGGTAAGCGGCAGTTTCTTCAGTGATACAGCTGCCTATGCGGGGGCCCAGAATTCCTGGCGACGCCCCTGCCTTTGCTACTATTAAAAGTTTATAGAAAAATATTGTAATTAATAAATTGCTGTTTTGTGGTTGTTTATAGATTGTAAAAATATGCGTATAAATAAGCAAATTCTACACTTTCTTTTGCCTAAATGAAGCATTTTCAACAATAGAAAAGACTAAATAACGTAAAATACAAATATATGCCATTCAGAAGACACATTCATAGACATGATGATATGTAGTATTATTCACTGGACAACAACAAGGAACTAACCCAATGCTAACATGTATGAGTGCCTCCTATATCGGGTAATTGGTTGTAAGGGTGACCGTAGGGTTGTTATTTTATCTTTAGCGGGCTCTAAAAAAACAAAAAATACATATTTAGAAGGTCATAAACAGGTTTTCTATGCTGTAACTACTAAAATATTCCTTGGCGGTACATGCAAAACAATGCACTGTACTGCAAAACAGTATAATAATTCTAATGTTTTATTTCCTGCAAGGCATGCTGGGTAAATTCCTGTCGGGGAAGCATGCACGTGGGCTTCCCGGCATGCTTTGTGGGTTATCAATGAGTACAATATACTGTTGTTTTGCATGTATATTAGTGTGGTACCATTACATTGTACTTGTAAAACACCAGGACTTTATGAGCTGGTCGACGGGTTGTCGACTTAAACGGGTTCCACTGAGTTGACCTAATTTACTCGGTTAAAAAGACAAATGTCAAACTGTATTTGTATATGTAGGTAAAGTAAAATGATTAATGAAGTAGTTGTGTTAAAGAACACACACACGACCTTTTTTTTGACATCATGTTATCCAGACCTGTGCTCAGCGTTGGGGCCCACATGCTTCTGTGTTCGCTCTTTTGTAAAGTCAGTGCTTTTTTTTTTGTGAGTCAAAAGTTAAACATGCTTAAAACACACACACACACACACACACGGTCACTCTCGCGCACAGAAACAACAACAATAATAATAACAACATCTTAAAAAAGAATTTGACATTATCTCATGAAAGCATACAAGGGGACAGAAGGGGGCGGGGCTTACCGGTAGCTGCCCTGTACGTTTATGCGCACGATTCAGTTGGATGTCCAGAACACTCCCGATCGCATCCTGTTAGAATGGAATGAACACAAATTGTAAAAAAAGATGAATATGTCGCTTCTGTACATCCCAAATCTAGCCGAGAGAGAGCGAAAGAGGGAGCGAGAGAGAGAGTTCGTAATATCGGATTGTGGTTAGTTCAGTTGTTTTGTCTTTCCCTGCAATTTGATCAGCCGTGGAGCTGATTTTCTGTCTTTTTTTAAGCGTAACATCTGCATTGGATTACCCAGGGATTGAGATCAGTCCTACTACATACTAGATATGTAGTATTTACAACATCTACGTCCAACTAACAAGCAAGGGGATAAAACTCAAAATAAAAAAAGGTGCTAGATAAGGTAAATATATAAGCTGCAATCCTTCCTCCCCATGTTCATACTGTAAGTGCCAGAAGGTTTGGAATAGACGTGTGGCGCCTTCACGCTAATTTTACATTAAAACGTCTCACCAGCCCAGAGGGGCAGTGCTTTGCTTTCACATTTTCCTGTTTGTCGCCACACGCCAAAGGGTTCGCAATGTCACAAGAAAAGACCCAGTGAGGATGGAGCAGACACTTCCTGGTCGCAGCCAAAAGATGGTGTCTGTTGCAGAGGTCAGAGGAGGAGGGTCTGCCCCCTGCTGGTTACGGAGTGGCTGGACGTGTCAGTAACGGTGGTGGGTCTGGTGGGAATACTGGGAGCTCTGCTGCGATGATGACGTGTATCCCATGGTGCTCTGAGGCTGAGCGGAACCTTGGATACTGCTTTGGTAACCCAGGCGGGAACTGGAGTGCTGATGGTGAAGAGGAAGAACACAATATTTTAGTCAACCAGATTCCATCCTTTTATAGAGCCAAGACACATACATTACTATCAGTCTGGGATGTTCGGCTTTCGGGTGAAATTTTAGGATGAAGTTAATATACAGTAAATTCCTTGTTAATCATGGTTAACTGGTTCCAGACCCAACTGTGATAAGTCAATTCCCGCCAGGTAGGATTCATTATTTATAAATGTAATATTTCCTTACATACATAGGGATACTACATATCATTCCAACATTTTTAAATGCATCTTCTGAATGCCTTATATTTGCATTTTGATTAAGATCGTCATTTATATGCTTGAAAATGTTACGTTCACTTGCTTTGCTCTTTGTTTTTTCTCCCTTGCCTTCTCCTGGGCGTATGCTTTCGGTTGCAGGAGAAGCCACGGCAACTGGAGGCAGGGCCACGGGACGCTCCTGCACGTAATCTGCGGACACCCTTGATAAGCAGAGGGCTTGCACCTGGGAGACGCTGGATTATTCTGTTACAGGGCTTGCAGGAGCGAGCCCTCGGACGTGGACAGAAGAGGCAGGTTAGAGGTAGTGTACTTGTCCACGTCCGAGGGTTCGCTCCTGCAAGCCCCGTAACAGAAAATGCTTAATTTAGGTCAAAAGTGGTCAAAAATGTTTTTAAATATGCATATTTTTGACTAATAATAGGCTGTAGTCCATCAAAAAACCACAGTTTTTAACATTATTAGAGCACACGAAACACTCTTTACTCTCCTATTATCCAACGTAGTTGACATATTGAGAGAAAATAAGCCCTTTAGGACATAAGACTTAAATAAGACTTGCTTGTGTTGTGTTCCGGGGCTAGGGGAGCTGAGTGGAAAGGATGTGACTTCGGGGTTTCAGAGTTGAGTTTTAGCTTGCAACAGTGGGAGTGTTGTGTGTAAGAGATCATGCTGTTGTGAGATTATTCAAACCTGCAATGTAGTGTAAAAAGTGTACAGTATTGTATATTCTGAAAATGCGTGGTTTAAGCAAACAATGTGTGGCAAAATTCACAATTTGCAGCTTTCCACAGCTGGGGGTTTAATTGGCAAAACACTTAATGAAGATGTGTACCATACATCACTGAGTCTCAACAGGGGGGACAAAAAATACAAAAATAATATAAGTGGCGACAACGCTCTGTACTGTAGTGCTGTCAGAGAAGACCAACTTGTTAATAATAATAATGAATTACACTTGTAATGCACTTTATCAAAGCGCTTACACTGAGGTCATCATTGTTCATTCACACCACATTGGTGATGGTAAGCCACAGATGCCCTGGGGCAGACTGACTAAAAGTGAGGCTGCCAGTGTGTGCCATCAAACCCTCCAACCACCAATGGCAATGTGGGTGAAGTGCCTAGCCTAAGGACACAAGGAAAGTTTTTATTTCCTCCCACTGTGGCACCTGGTGTTCCTCTGAGGTCTGTTAGATGGTAATAGATTGTAATATTTTGGATGTGGGAGTCCTGTCTGTTAATGAGCTTTGGAAAATGTTTGTAATTATTTTAAGACAATTATGCATCAGCTTTTGAATGTGATATTTTTATGTAGTTGTTGCGAAAAAAAGCAACTTGGTGTGTGTTCCACACTGTCTTGGCTATATTTAATGGTGTTTGTTGCATGTTGTCTTTATATGTTCTCTTCCTATGATGAAAATTCCAAAGGTCCCCTATTTTTTCATATTCTGGATCATAGCATCTGGAATTATTCCATCATCTTGATCAGTCTTTGATATTTTGTAAAACGTGTTGGAAACTTGTCCTAAATGTTTTTCCTAGTGCTCTGACCATTTTCTGTGGAGTACAAATGCCAAAAATGTTTCTCGCAATGTTAAAGAATCCTTTAAAACATTCCAGGATCTAAACGGTGATCCGGATCACCCCCAAAATGTAATTTGTTCTTCCATATCCCATTTTCGACAATTCCTGCCAATTTCATCCAAAACCATTCAGAACCTTTCAAGTTATTTTGTACACAGACAAACAGATAAAAAACAAGGAGTTTTTTAACATTGAAATGATGCTTGATAAGGTTTATACATTTCTAGATAAAGTGTGTTATATTATTTCTGTTTCATATGTATATTTGATACATGTTTGTATTTGTTATAAATGTTGGTACAGTGCTGTCACAATTTGTTCTCTTTGCTCTTCCTATTCTCTTGTTCATGCCTTTTCCTCCTGTTTCTTTTTGTCCACAGAACTTCTTCTCTGGCAGGAAGCGGTTCCACTGGGCACACCTGTAATTGATTACTGCAGCTACCACTGAACGTTGCTGGCGTATTCCTTTGTCTCCCGTGGTTTAGTGACCACCCCTCATTTATTCTAATCAGTATATCACGTATATAATCGTAATTACATACATCCCATGTAAATATGTATCGTAGTATTCTCCTCTTCTCCTCTCTGTGAATGTAATACTATTATTGTACCTTGTAACACAGTCAAAATTCTAGTGTGGTAAAACAAATAAAGCTGATTCTCATTCTGATTTAGGTACATTCTGGTTCACTGTCTCACTCCACGGTTTTTTCTTGTAGTTGTGCACTACCCTTTGGACTCTGGCAACTACTGCCCAGTGGACCGCAGCCTCTTCCTGCTGTGGTTTGGGAGTTCATTTTGTTTTTGGATTGCACAATGATGTGCACTTTAGCCCCGTCGCTTTGTGTTTAACCTTTTGGACTGCATTAAACAATATATTTTTGTTGCAACACACTACCACCCATCTCTGCATCTGGGAACAGAACAGAAAGTAACAATGTCTCATACACTCCTTCCCCGAGTACCTTAGAAAACCTGCAGCCAACCTGAAAGTTGATACATATTCTCTTATACTAACCTGGTACTCTGACTGGAGCACCCCGGTGCCTGAAGAGGTACCAGAGGGTCCGATGCGGGGTTTTTTGTTGGGGGGACCCTGGTCTTGTCCATGTTGTAAACCCCCACCGGTGTTGGCTCCTGTGGCGCCGGTAGTGCCGTTGGTTTGGGTTGAGTTCTGCTGAGATGGTGCCTGCTGGGCTGCTGTTTGCTGCTGGTTCTGAGTCTGGCCTGTTGTCTGCTGGTGCTGTTGGGTCTGGTTCTGCAAACACATGTGCTGTTATTACAATTGCTGAACAGATTAACCCCCCTAGCTGCAGAGAATGCTGGAAGAAAGTCAATGGAACGGAAAAATAAGTCCGAAAACACATTTTTAATTACGTTTATATGTGTTATATGTTTTATATTTCCTGTGTGGACAGATTGGACAGAAAAGAGCTGTGCACCGATCTGGAGCGTGTGGATAATTTTGGCATTTTTTCCGCTCACAATAACAGATCTGTTTGCAGACACTACTGGTTTGAATACCGTGTGGTGTGAGGAACTAAAACATTTGTTACACCGAGTGCCAAAAACTGCCAACAAGACAAGGTGAGTGTCATGAACGTCTGAACCTCAAAGATGTTGATTACCAACTTTCGTAACGCCCAGAAAAAGGCGTCTGGTTCTGCAGAGGAGGAGGACGTAGAATGTCCTAATATTACAAGTTTATTCTCATAAAACTGCCACTTTTTCACTTTAGAATGCAACTTTTTTCTTGTATTATTTTTACCTTATTCTTGTAAATATATGTCTGGGGATTTTTACCCATTTCTGCAAATTTTTTTCCAAATACATCAGGGTTTCTACTAAATGTAAATGATTGTGGTGGTGTGCCAGTACTAATTTTAAGTATAATATTGTATGAATGAATGTATATGTGGTATGCTATATATACACATATATGGATTATTATTTATAGATCACAATTAGTGTGAAAACAATTAACACTTAGTAAACAATAGCCTGTTATTTTCAGTCAATTCACAACACCTTGTCACTTGCTAAGCCCATCTATGTAAGTGTGTCTCACCGCTCACCTTACAAACTCATTCCACTTTCAGGCATTTATGTTTAAATATGATGTCGCCTGGTTGGCGACATCTAGGTAGCTCACTTTTGTCCCATCGTCAAGCTACAAGTGGCTATATCATTGATGGGATACATCGATCATCGATCATCGTCACAACTTACTTTTTTAAGTGTCACTTAACGATCTTGCTCTCTCGTATGATAATGCTTATTGCTTGTCTTCAGTACACTAGCTGCGTGCCGAAGTTCACCTCTTAATATTTTTATAAACAGGACGCCTGAGTTTAATGACAAATGAGCACACTAGTTGGAGTTGTGCTTTGTAAATAAAGTACAATTTAAATGTTGACGGTCACGTAAAACACAAATAGATCACGTGTCCTATCTTTGTAGCAAAGTAAGATTAATAGATTGGATACAACTGTGCTATCATAACCCAGGATACATTTCTCTTACTGCGGCGGCAGTCCCATGCAGCCCACCACCACCACTTCAAAAAATCCCAGTGAAAACTTTGTACTTCAACTTTCTTCTTGTAAATTGTTTTCTTGAAATTATGACTTTATTTCCATAATAGTTTCACTTTATTCCTATAATATTTTAACATTTATCATCATTGATTTTATTTTGTTGATGCTATTTTCCTTATCATAATATTACGTTGTTTTCAGTTATTTAAAAAAATGTCTCTATTTTGACATTATTCTAAACTGCCACATAATTTTTTTATTTTTGTTGTTGTGAGGTTTTTAAAAAAAGTTTTCTTGTTAAATTATATTTTTTAAACATGCCATGGGCCATTAAAAAATGCTCTCTGGTGATGGGGGCTCATCCTGGCTGTGTGGGTCGGGGTATGCTGGGTGGCCAGGGGTAGTCCCTCACCTTTCCTAAATTCTCAGTGACAATTACACGTTCACACATGCGCGCGCTTTTATGCATGTGTATGGGCTTGTGGGCATGCACGCTTGCACACCTACAGGGATACCTGTTCACGCATGCATATACGCACTCACAGTATGTACTGTACTTCCCATATAACTCACTGATTTATCCATAGTGTTATCATGCTGGTTTTATTACGGGGATAGCGATGTCGGCATTAAGATTACTAACAGGTAATGTCAGTTTTCCCTTTTTTTAATGTTATGGTTAATATCCCCATTCCTACTGTTACCATTAATAAGTATGACTGTTTTGCTATTATTATATTATTTTGTTATTTTCCATTAGGTTTTTACGACTATCATGGACATTTTCTGATCTGATTTGTCTGTGTTGTTTTGCTATTGTTGTTGCTGGTCTTGTTCTCTGTTTTGTTCCCCTGATCAGCGCTCTATCTTCTTTGCTCTTTTCTCTCTCCCCTCCCGCTCTGGCTGCTCCAAATTAGCATAAAAATAAACATAAAATTAAGTAATAAAATCTATGCAATGGGATAGTATCTTATACTTTTCCCTGGCAGAGAAAATTGGTTTAGCATGGTAAAGTATCTAGATCATGAATACTATATTCCTTAATGGCTGGATAGGACACAGAAAAAAAAGCGGAGAACAAGATGCTGCTGCTTCAACAGCAAAAGTGGCCACCTTTCTGCAAACAAAAGGGGTTGCGTGTGGTAGTCAACAACACATGTCAATATGAAGAATTACCTTTTCTGTTTTTTCCTCTGGTTCATCTTCATTGAGAAACTCTCTCTTTGGGTAGGGGATCTGGCACCCAGCAAACACACTATAGTAGTATAAGACAGAGATATGCACAAAAACAAGTACTGTACGGTTATGGCCCCACTCAACCCATTTACATCATCATCTGCCATAATAAAAACATATTTCTAGGGACTTTCTTTAACCAGACCAAGAAAGTTTGTAGTAAAATGTTGCCAAGGCTCACTCAGTGGTTGGTAGCGGGTCCTCCAGAAAGTAAGGGTCCTGCAGTGCTTGTTCTGAAGTGATTCTTTTGGTAGGGTCCATGGTGAGTAGTTTCTGGAGCTGAATGCACACAAAATTGCAAACTATTTATTTTCTTAAATAATTTATTGTACTGTATATCCACTGCAATATAGAGCAATGCAAATACAAACAATAAATGACACTGACTTGGTTAAACAACTTCAAAAGTAAAACTGCCTTATAATTATTTGCAGTATGACTTTGGGATGTTTTGAAAGCTAACAAGCTTCTCCCCAAATGTACACAATGTAAATACGGCTGACACTGACAAATCCGAATTTGAATGGGTTTTTTTACGATCACCCTTATTTTTTTCAGAAATAAGTATTATGTACGTAATAAGTATATAATAAGTAAATAAAAACTATTTTTGGTAAGTATGGAAAGGGAAGTACAATGAGGTCCTTACCGAATCCTATTTTATTATAGGATTTATTTATTATTATTATTTAGTTATTTAATATTTATTTTATATTTGACAAGGATACTACAAAAATTGAGTATTTTACACATGTTTTTCTAAGGTTAGGTTGAGGCGTTCCAAAGGTATTCCCTTGGTTACATAAGTTACATGTGGTCATAACTTTGTAAATGTTAACAAAAAACTTCAAATGCATGACGTTGCATGACATGTTAAGGGGGGGTTTCTTGCTATTTTGACAAAACTCTGTGGGCTCTTCATTTGGCAGGAGTCAATCATGAGCTATAAGAAAACTCACAACAAGCTTGTCAACCCATCAGAAATTGCAGGAGGTCATTCTCAAAATAACAGTCTGACTCGAGGTGTCATCTTACAAACAACACAAAAATCATCCTTCCGCAAATTAACATACAAAAGGTAGGTAAAAAATATACAAGACAAGTGTATATAAGAGTGTAGAACAAAAAAAAAACAACTATCGTAACTATGTTAACTGTTTCCCATCATGCATTGCTTCCCATGCTGCGATGACCACCTGTGTCCACCAACTGCAACAGCTTTGCTTTGCTGTAAGCAATGCATGATGGAAAGCGGTTCCGATAGTTGATGTTTTTATTTGACATTCCTATTGGTCTTATAACAATAATAATGAATTAGACTTGTTATGCGCTTTATCAAAGCCTCTCACACTTAGGTCATCATTATTTATTCACACCACTCTTGGTGATGGTAAGTCACTATGTAGCCACAAGCTGCCCTGGGGCAGACTGACGGAAAGTGTGCGCCAATAAACCCTCCGACCACCACCGACACTCACACCACTTTCATACTAGGCAATGTGGGTGAAGTGCCTTGCCTAAAGGCACAAGGAAAGTTTATTTCCTCACACTGTGGCACCTGGTGTTCCTCTGAGGTCTCCCATCCAGGTACTGACCAGGCCCTCCCCTGCTTAGCTTCTGATATCAGGCTTTGACAGGCATGTTGGCCGCAAAATATATTTCTTTCACAAGGTACATTTCTTACCTACCCGTTGAATGTTAAATGCTGTGTAATGATTTTAGTGTTCTTTCTTAAATGACACCGTAAATCAGATATTTTGAGAAATGACCTCCTGTGATTTCAGATGGTTTGACAAGCCTGTAGTGAGTTGCCTTGAAGCTCGTGATTGTCTCCTGCCAAAGAAAAAGCTATTTTACTCATTCAGGAGCGGCGCAGTGTTTAAACCATTAGTAGTAGTATGGTTAAGTATAGGCCATGTCACAAGATTCAATCATAGCCATAAATTTGCCTCACTGCTGTATAAGCTGCAGCGGGTCAAAGTTAAAGAAAAGAGTAGCTGCTTAACAGCGGACATTATGGTAATCACGACTTCAAAAAGGTAGTAAGAATGTTAAAATATTCCAAATCAATGCTTTTATGATGCTGAATTACTTCTATCATTATTGGAAAATGTTATTCTATGTAATATGTGTGTTTTACCATCTGATGTACTGTATTTAACGGGTAAATACAAATAAGGAGTGATGGTTTCAGTTTCATACCCAATCGTCTTGTGTTCGCAAAATAAATGTATCACTTTCCTCACACCTTCCAAAGACACACACACATTGGCATGATGTATGTGTGAAATGAGTGAACAAGATTCTTTACAACAATCCAAGCCTTAAACCGCAAAGAAAGAAGATGAAGAAAGTACTTTAAACTCCAATATACCTTGAAAACTCTGTTTCTGTTCCAAAAGGTCAGACCCAAAGGATTTTTTGTACCCAAAGGATACAAAAATCAAGTCAATTTTTTCTATAAAAAATAATGTAAAAACTCAAATATGCAGTATGCTTGAACGCATCATCAGTGCACAGAGCAGTGCTTCAAAACATGAAGGGAGACCAAACTACAGTTTAGCTTTGTTATGTAGGTGAAAAATTATATTATAAAAATCTATTCTAAAAAGGATTTGCTCTTTTTCACACCATTTTTGTTTTTTTTTATATTTTCCAAACATTTCAATGCTATGGTACTAACAACATAATATGACATTATTCTCTTAAAATGTACTTTTTTCTCATTGTTTCTTAATATTTTGGCATTATTTTTGTAAAATCACAGGCATTTTTTGATTTCTGCTGTGGTTTATGTTTATAAACATGTAGAGCTATTTCAGTGTTCTTCTTGCAAATTTTCTTCTCAAACTATGACTTGATGGTTATAACTTTTTCCACAACCTAATTTTCTATGAATTACATCTCTATTTGTTGCTTGGTTTGTTTTTTATTCTATTACAACTTAAATATTTTTTTAAATTATATTACAACTTTTTTTCTACTAAAATGATGTTATTTTTGGTCACATATAACGACTTAAAAAAAAAAACCTATTTTTTTCTTAATATTTCAACTCTATGCCACTAAAATGACAATTTCTTCTCATTATATTCGGAGCTTATTCTTGTAAAATGTACTTTTTTTCTTCCTCATTGGAATGCAACAGTATTTTGACATTATTTTTGTAAAATTACAGATGATTTTTTCCATTTCTGCTGTAGGTTATTTTATTTTATTTTTTTAAATCTATTTCAGCGTTCTTCTCATAAATGTTCTTCTCGTAATTATGATTTTATTTGCATAATTTTGTGACTTTATTCTCATGATGTTATAACCTTTTCCACAACCAATTTTTCCAAAAGTTACAACTTTATTGTCTATTTTATTTATTTCAACTTTATGTTATTAAAATGATGTTATTTTTTCTCATAATATTACGTTTTTTTGGAGTACCTGGAGCAAACCCATGCATGCACGTGGAGAACATGCAAAAACGTAGATTGGAACCCAGGTCTTCCAGATCTCCTGACTGTGAGGGCAACATGCTAGATACTAGTCTACCATGCAAATGAATGAATGACTAAATGAATGAATGCTACTTCAATGTTTCCATTTTTGCTCATATTGTGTGTACTTACCAACAGGAAAACTTTGCTGTCTGGTTTGACTTTATGTTTCTCCATGTATTTGATCAAGCTGCTGTTTGCATATCTTAAAAAGAAAAGAAAATCCGCACATTAATATTGGCAAGATTCATTTCATGTTAAATTTGCATGGTTTGAACTCATTGGAACGGATTAGACAATGCCCTTAAGATACTCAGAGTTGTTCTGTGACATTCACTTACGTTGTTCTCCTGAAGTCTTTCTGCAGTGTTGGATATTCCGGCATTTTCCGAATGTCTTCCCAGTCTTTATCTGTGGTTGTAACAACACAAGTTAAACCCCAGCTGTGCTTGTTTGTGCTGATTATTGCCAAGGGAGAACAAATGACAAATGACTGATCACAGTCAGCAGACTGAGTTCAAGGCCATGAGGTGCCAAGTGGTCCAGTGGTTTGCCTGAGACGACCGTTCCCCAAACACCAAATTTAACAGCCCTAATCCACGATACACACATGTGTACAGTTTTTATAGACTGATCATGTCTTTGTTAGTGGGCAAACTTACAAAATCAGCTGGGGTTCAAATAGTTTTTCCCTCACTGTATATTTCAGTCAAGCTTCGTTTCTTAAGTTTCATTTCCATAGAACTTTGGAACTGTGGAGTTTCTTTTCCATAGAAAAGATTTCATCAAATGGTTGCCGACACGTGAGGGGTGTACCGTAATCCCCAAATTTTGTGGCTTCACTCTATCATGATTTTTCAAAAGTATATGCCGTTTCAAAAAATATGTATACTGTACATGTATTTTTTGCAGAAATTTTCTAATTTAAAAATGCCTGTGTACTGTGGCTTGGCTTGAGTGTGGGGGTCGTCTCACAAACTGTCTGCGCCCTTGGACCCGTCCGTCCATCCATTTTGTATACCGCTTATCCTCATTAGGATCGCGGATATGCTGGAGCCTAAACCAGCTGACTTCGGGTACACCCTGGACTGGTTGCCAGTCAATCGCAGGGCAGACATACAACCATTCACACTCACATTCACACATTCACACTGGCGACAATTTATAGTCGCCAATGCATGTTTTTTTTAATGTGGGAGGAAACCTGGGATACACAGGGAAAACCCACACATGGACGGGGAGAACATGCAAACTCCACACTACGATGCCGAACTGAGATTCGAACCCTGAACCTCCTGACTGGCCAACATGCTACCCACTCAACCACCGTGCGGCCCACGTGTTACCCTTTTTTTCCTTTTTCATGTTTAATTTTCCAAATGTTTTTCTTCTTACTGTAAATAATCTTTATTTCCATAATCTTTTGACTTTATTTGCATGATATTTGGACTTTATTTCCCAATTTTGGACCCAAAAAGAACAATTTTACTCTCAGCAGTCCACAAAATGTTCCTCGACTGCTTTTTAGGACAGTTCATGTGTTCTTTGGCAAATTGTAACCTAATATCAAGACTGTCATTAAACATCCTGTAGCTGATCATTGAATGAGCCTTCGCCATTCTGATTATTCTTAGATCTTCCGTTTTCTGCCACGTGTTTCTGGTTTTGCTCTCCATTTTAAGGCATTGGAGATCATTTTAGCTGAACAGCCAAAAAAATTCATAAGTTTTCCCCTCTCCAATCAACTTTTTAATCAAAGTACGCTGTTCTTCTGAACAATGTCTTGAACGACCCATTTTCCCCTGGCTTTCAAAGAGAAATGCATGTTCAACAAATGCTGGATTCATCCTTAAATAGGGACTACCTGATTCACACCTGTTTTTTGAGCAAAATTGATCACTGATCAATGATTGAACGCCACGCTGCCATTTTTTTTGAACACCCCCCTTTAAACTAATAGCCCAATTGCACAGCCTTAAGAGCGTGCATATCATGAATGCTGGGTCTTGTTTGGTTTTCGAGAATCTACTGCACCTATTGGTAACTTGTTTGCCATGCAGCAATAAAAATATACTAATAACAGTGATTAATCTAGTTAGTCACATTGCATACAATTATTTTGAACACTGCTGTACATATACAAATAATCATTTCTATCGCACTTAATCGGTTCCAGACCCAACCGTGATGAATTAATTTCAGCAAAGTAGGACTCCTTATTTATAGGTGGAATATTTTCGTAGTTACGGCATAGAAAACAATATTCTAAATACGGTTTTTAACCTTAATAGAATGCTCTTGACATGAAGTAACACCTCTTTCGTCACCGTAACACTAGTATTATCTAATATAAGAGAAATAATATGAGAAAATAAGACACAACATATGACTCATGTGTTTCACATACTGTAGACTCACCTTTTTGGTCTCATTTTATTTCCTGTTTATGGAGCGTTCTTTCTGAGGTGGCAATTGTCTCATTAGTGTAACATTATTGACACCTAGAGAGCAGTGTAAAATACCGCATTTCTGTTGAATGAGTTTTTTGAATGCTTGGCTTTTTATATCTTAAATAATTTTTACGCTTAAAAATGCTCAGTTTAGGCCAAAAATACAGACTAACAACAGGCTGTAGTCAACCACAAAACCGCAATGATTCGTATATAAGAATACAATGATAGAGTGCCGCTTTGAAATTCCAAATGCAAAATGAGGCGCGGATTTACTGTAGAGTATTTGACAAGAAAATTATATTTATTTGAGATGAAGAGTGAGATCCTCCTTTGTTTGTGTGTGTTTATGCATTTTTTTGTGCCGACCTGCCGGGAAACCCATGACGCTGAATATCCTGTCAAGCTGGTCGTGATGGAAGGGGTTACTGGTCTTGATGTCTTCCTGGCGACAGTGAAAGATCGGCTCTGATGTTAGCAGCTCAGCGAAGATACAGCCGATTGCCCAGATATCTGGGTTTAAACAAACACACACACGAGTTAGTCGAGTATAAACGTGAACATGAAGATCCAGACTGATATTATCTTCTAGAGGTGGGCGGATCACTCAAAAATATCTATCATATATGTAATAATATATATTTGTGTCTGTCCTGTATTTATTTCAGAGCTATAGGAGTGTGTTTTATTGCGTTGGTCACGTCGTTTGTAAATAAAGTAGTTTAGTTTAGTTTATTTGTTTAGCATTCACTTAAATGTACAATTAATGACATTAGGTACATTTAAAACACACGAGAGAGCAATTTTCTGTTTTTTGAGTACAAAATAATATAAAAATGTACAGTTTTTTTATGATGACAATTTTTTATGTCAAAACAAAAATGAGCAGAAATAGTCTTTAGGTAGCTTTTCTTTTAGGCCATGTTTGTACCTAAATAAGATCATGGTTGTATCTAGTAGATGTATATTTTTATTCCATATTTCAGCTCCGTGATATCTGATGTGACGCTGAGAAGTAGTCGCTCTGTGCAGTAGTAAATGCAGATTTGCAGCCTGCCTTGCTGGATAATTATGACATTTATAGTTAAACACAACATAATATTCGGTGTATGTCGGCCAGTCAGAATTATACAGTGAATATACAGAATTATACAGTGCTCTGAACACAAACAGGCACGTAGGAAAGGTATTAATATGAGAAATACTTAAAAATCGTAGCTTTAAAAACAAGGGTGCACTTGGAGCATCAGGTCTAGAAAGAGTAGCATTTTTTTTTGAAGGAGTATTTCATTTAAAGTTATAAAGGTACTTGTCCATACAATATTGCAAAAGCTCATTATTGAAGTATAATGCTATGAGTTATAATTATTAAATGTCTTATTTTGGTTATGGATTCCAATTTACTTTGCTATTTTATTTTTGCATGTTCAACACAACTTATTATTTATCCAAACAAACCATCCTAAGAAACATGTTGATGAGACTCTTGTTATTTCTTCATCATCTATGTAAATTTTAATTTGATCACTATTAATTATTTTGTGTCCGGCAAGCAACATAAAACTTTATTATTTCATCATATTTAATGATGGTTTATTTGCTTTCAACCATAGTCAATAATTCAAGAGATCACAGTTTAAGTTATTAATGAGAACATTCACAAATTAGCAGGAAATAAAAAAGGTCAGTATCATCTGCAGATAGTAATGGCAAAGTCACAGTCGAAACAGACGCAAAGTCAATTACATAGATTAAGAATAATAGTGGTCCTAAAATTGAACCTTGTGGTATTCCACACTCGATTAAAATCATTTTCGACTCATGATGTTTCATCGAAACAAATTGTTTTCTTTTAGATAAATAATCACAAACCCATTTATAAAAGTTATCTCTGAATCCATATTTATGAAATTGTAAATGCAAAATATCACGATTAACCGTGTCAAAAGCTTTGGAAAGATCTAAAAATAGACCATTTCCTGATTATTGCCCAGGGCCGAATGAATTCGGTCCATTAGTTCAATAATTGCCATATAAGATCAGTGTTTTTTTTCTAAAGCCATATTGATAGTTATATAAAATACTGTTCTTCATTAAGTGATGATAAAGTCTTTTATATCCAAGTTTTCCGAATCTTTGAGAAACACGTCAGTACTGAAATTGGAGCGTAATTTGTAAAAGATGATTTCTCCCCTTTTTTGTACAAAGGTCAAACTTTAGCTAACTTTAGATCAGAATGTACAATGCCATTTCTCAAGGATAACGAAAAAATATGGGTAAGGAGTGCAGTAGCTATAGGTACAACATTTTTAACAATAGAAGTATTTATTTCATCATGGCCAGATGCAGATTATTTTAGCTCAGCAATGATTTCCTGCACCTTACTGAAAGTAGGTGGCTCAAACTCACTAATAGTAGGAAATGTACCTTTCATATAATCTATGGATTGACACTTGTCCTATTTATTATTTATTAGCAAAAAAAGATGTTAAACTTGCACGCAATATCAGTGGGAGCACAGAAGGTTCAATTTCCATCTGAAAAAGTTGATGGATATTTTAGGTGCTTTTTTCCTTTGAACAAGTTAAAATGCCTGCAAATTTGTGATTTTTGGTTAATTTTTTTTCTGAAAAGAGGCCATTTTTTTCTGCAGCAAATACTCAATTTATAAATATGTGTTCAAACAGGTCAGAAGTACAGTATACATGTACCTCTGTCATAAAAGCCTGCACTGTACATATTTATATGTTTTTGCAACATTGATAATATTTTTTTCTTCAAGTATCACGATTTTGCACATTGTTTGGCGGTTCTTGAATGCGCCACAGTTCAACTTCTACATCTGAGGTGTCTAAAGTGTGGCCCAGGGGCTATTTGTGGCCCACGGCTCTTTTTTATTAGCCCAATACAAATGTTGCACTCTAACAAGAAAAAGTTGTAATTTGACAAGCATAACGTAGTGATATGTTGAGGAAAAACAACATTATTTTAGTATAATAAAGTTGATAATATTAGTTTCTTTTTAAAAAGCCGTCATATTATGAAAAACAAGCAAAAAATCAAAGTTGGAATATTTATAATACTACAGGAATAAAGTTAAAACATTAAGAGAATCAAGTCATATTACAAAAAGAAAATTTACAAAGATTATTTACGAGTTTTTTCTTGATATATATATAACTTCTCAGCATATCTATATGTGTTCCAGCACAAAATATCAAATTGGCAAAGTTGCATCCTTAACATTACGTTATGGAGTTGTAGGAGGGGGCCATGTCTCAAAAAGAGACATTTTGTTCATCAAATGTTGAAACTTTGAACTTTGATCGCTGGTCCTTAAACACACCACAGTTGCTGTGAGAGGCAAAAGTAAAATGTCTACACCGTGACTCCATATCATCTGTTCATTGATAATCTTACATTATCATTTGTGAAAGTATAGAATCTTCACTCTTTCAGTACCACACATGCCCCCGAACTCACCGATAGCTTTGGTGTAGTGCCGGGCCCCAAGCAGTAGCTCCGGGGCCCTGTACCAGAACGTGACCACCACAGGATCCAGGTCCGCCAGGGGCTTGAGGGGAGAGTTGAAGAGTCTTGCGAAACCCATGTCAGCTACATAAGGAGGGGGTGAGGAGACAGACATAAATGTTAGCAAGTGAGGTAAAGGCTTTATCATGGAATGATATGAATGTGGCGCAGGGTGGCCCCTTCTTCAAGGTTGCTGTCAGGGCCTCCTGCATGACTACACACGATCATGTGTTTTTAATAGGGCTGTCAAAAATAGGGCGTTAACAGCGGTAACTGATTTATTTAATTAATTACGTTACATTTTTTTGGTTCTGCCCTGCAATTGACTGGCGACCAGTCCAGGGTGTACCCCGCCTCTTGCCCAAAGTCAGCTGGGATAGGCTCCAGCATACCCGCAACCCTAATGAGGATAAGGGGCATAGAAAATGAATGGATGAATGAATGAAATTTTTTGGTGTAATTAACGCATCACGGCAACCCTCACCTCTCTGTTATGACAAAGGACTGCAGCACAGTGTAGCTCCACACGGAGTCTTTCGCTCTTTAATAACTTTATTCTGACCTGAACACATCGGCAGCAGTGTAATTCCAACACCATATACATACTTCTAACACGTCTCTAGTTCGTTCAGCTTCGGAACAGACTAGGCTTCCTTATTTGACTACCACTAGATGTATTCAAGGACACTCCGAACATCAGAACGTCTTCATTATGTGTGTATGTGTCGTCTAAATATACAGAAAGACAAAAAACGTGGGTATATTTCAGGCATAGCAAATGGTGATTAATCATGATTAAGTAATTTGAAAACTGTGATTAATCAGATTTTTTTTTTTTACAGCCCTAGTTTTTAAGGTAAGGTAAGATTACTAGTGTGTATCTATCCATTATCATTTTTTATACTGTATAGCACCAGATCATTAACAGGATATCTTTCAGATAGAACAGATCTAGATCTTGAGTTAGTTAGAGCATAAAAAACCTGATAAGGACCTTCAAAAAGAGTTTTAACAAAATTAGACATGAAATGACACCCCATAGTTACCTTCACAAACCTCAATATACTAGACATAACAAGAGAAAATACAACATACACAAGACAAAAATAAGACCCATGTGTGTCGCAGCAAATGTGTTCCCTAGGGGAGTTGAGTGTGTGGCAAACAGAAAGCATTATTGTGCCTGTGATGAGAACATTCAGACCTGCAATAAAAGCCTGTTGTTGTAGCAATCAAGTCTGGTTACAGTAACATTACTGACACCTAGTAACCAGTGTAGAATACTATACATCATCGCAGCGTTTATGAATAAGTCTTATATTTGTATCTTTTTATGCATGAAAATGTTTTATTTAGGCAAAATGTATGTAAAGTCTGCTTCAATATGCATTGTTTGACTTAAAGGTTGTAATCAACCACTATAACCTATTGATTAATATACTTTTGAAAAACTGTCATAAAGCGAAGCTGCAAAATTCTAAGTGCAAAGTGGCGAAAAACGACTGTACTTTGGCAAATTTCAATTAATGTTACATTGATGAGACAATAGCCACCACAGGATGGACTGTCCAAAAGTCTATAAAAAGTCTATATTTCGGTATATCTTGTGTCTTATTTTCTTATATTATGTCTACTATATTGGGTAATAGGAGTGTAAAGTTAACTATGAGGGTTATTTCATCTCTAGAGGGCTCTAATAATGTTAAAAACTATCTACACACAAATGATTTCAGGTCAAAACGGCCAAGTATTTTATGTTTCAGCCTCTCATTAACACAATTTTTTTGGAAATCGGTTTCCAGAGTGGGAACATCTGAAAACGCTGGTTTGTCATTTCCCTAGTGATCGTCAGCTTTTTGAAAATGCCGATGTCACCCACTAGTTGTCATGTCACACGTAACATGTTTCAAGTGTCACGAACAGTGATGGGAATAACGCCGTTAAAATAAACGCCGTTACTAACGCCGTTGCTTTTTTTTAGTAACGACTAATAGTTGGTCGGTGGAAGGAATACTTCAAGGCCCTTCTCAATCCCACTGACATGCCTTCCGTAGAGGAAGCAGAGTCTGAGGATGCGTACGTGGACAGTTCTATCACCGTGGCTGAGGTAATTGGGGTAGTTAAATCACTCCCCAGAGGCAAGACTCTGGGGGTAGACGAGTTCCGCTCGGAATTCCTCAAGGCTCTGGATGTTGGGGGACTGTGTTGGTTGACACGCCTCTACAACATTGCATGAAAGTCAGGAACAGTACCTCTGGACTGGCAGACCGGGGGGATGGTCCCCATTTTTAAAAAGGGTGACCGGAGGGTGTGTTCCAACTATAGGGGGATCACACTCCTCAGCAACCCTGGGAAAGTCTACTCCAGGGTGCTGGAGAGAAGGGCACGACCGTTAGTCGAACATCGGTTACAGGAGCTGCAATGTGGTTTTCGTCCCGGTCGCGGAACACTGGACCAGCTCCACACCTTTGCAAGGGTACTGGAGGGTATGTGGGAGTTTGCCCAACCGGTCTACATGTGCTTTGTAGACCTGGAAAAGGCATTCGACCGTGTCCCTCGTGGTGTCCTGTGGGGGGTGCTCCGGGAGTACGGGATTGGTGGCTTGCTACTACGTGCCATTAGGTCCTTGTACAATCGAAGCAGGAGCCGTGTTCTCATTGCCAGCAGTAAGTCGAGCTTGTTTCTGGTGAACGTTGGCCTCCGCCAAGGCTGCCCTTTGTCACCAATTCTGTTCATAATCTTCAAGGACAGAATTTCTAGGCGCAGTCAAGGTGTTGAGGGAGTCCATCTTGGTGACCTTAGGAACTCGTCTCTGTTATTTGCAGACAATGTGGTCCTTATGGCCTCATCAGGCTGTGACCTTCAGCGTTTACTGGAGTGGTTTGCAGCTGAGTGTGAAGCTTCTGGGATGAGACTCAGCACCTCCAAATCCAGGGCCATGGTTCTCAGTCGGAAACGGGTGGACTGTACCCTCCAGGTTGGGAGTGAGGTCTTGCCTCAGGTGGAGGAGTTCAAGTATCTCTGGTTCTTATTCACAAGTGAGGGAAGGTTGGAGCGCGAGATCGACAGACGGATCGGTGCAGCATCTGCAGTAATGTGGGCGCTGTACCGGACCGTCATGGTGAAGAGAGAGCTGAGCCGGAAGGCAAAGCTCTCTGTTTACCGATCGATCTACGTTCCCACCCTCACCTATGGTCATGAGTTATGGGTCATGGCCGAAAGAACGAGATCGCGGATACAAGCGGCGGAAATGAGTTTCCTCCGTAGGGTGGCGGGACTCACCCTAAGAGAAGGGTGAGGAGCTCGGCCATCCGGGAGGAGCTCAGAGTAGAGCCGCTGCTCCTTCACATCGAGAGGAGCCAGTTGAGGTGGCTCGGGCATCTAGTCCGGATGCCTCCCGGGCGCCTCCCTGGTGAGGTGTTTTAGGCATGCCCAGTCGGGAGAAGGCCCCCGGGAAGACCTAGGACACGCTGGAGGGACTATGTCTCACAGCTGGCCTGGGAACGCCTTGGTGTCCTCCCGGTGGAGCTGGAAGAGGTCGTTGGGACCAGGAAGTCTGGACTTCCTCACTGAAGCTGCTGCCCCCGCGACCCGAACCCGGATGAGCGGAGGAAAATGGATGGATGGATGGATAGTTTTCTTTGCTGTTTAGTTGTTAGTTGTTTAGTTGTTTAGTTAGAAACCTGTTCTGAAAAAATCCAAATTCTTTGACATTTTTTAACTTAAAAAAAAAAATTAAAGTAATAAAGTAGTTACTTTCCCTGGTAACTAGTTATTTTTATAGTGGAGTAACTCAGATACTAACTCTTACTTTTAAGTAACTTGTAACTATAGTTAATTACTTTTTCAAAGTAACGTGCCCAACACTGGTCACGACTCGCCGCAGTTGACGTTTACCTGGTATGCGTATTACACTCCCAAAATGCCTCGCAGAAGTACAGTTAATGCTACTATATCGTAAGTCTGGACGAGCCGTGGAAAGAGGAAGACGACTGACTTGCGCGCATGTGTTCTTTCTTCTTCTTCAGTATGGTGTGTCATGTGGTTTTGTATGCGTCTCTGTTCACAGCGCCACACATAAGTGTGCCTTGCATATTACATGCTTTTCACCACAGTACCCGTGAAAAAAATCTCAGGAGCGTTGCCGTGTGGACGGAGCATGAGAAGGTTCTAAACAGGCTTTCTACACTCTAACTACAAAAAAATATTCCATTTATAAATAACAAATTCTCCCTCACATATCACAGTCAAGTCTGCAACCAATCTGGACTGTCACCTGCAGTCTTCCTCAGAAAAAAAGCAGGAATAGTCGGCTTTCCAGTGCAATTTCGGGGTGAATCTAAATGTAGGACTGTGTATCGTTCATGGTATCCGATACCAGTGCATAGTGGTGCATGAAGCAGTACTAAAAAATTTAAAAACATAATTAGCATGTAAATTTTTTTCTAAAACAAGGTTGAGGGTTTGCAAGAATGCAACCCTCTTCATGTGTTTGTGCAGACGACCCCACCCACACCACAATCTTTTTTTACACTGGTTGAGCTGGACGACCCGCATTCCGAACAGTCCGAAATATGCGAGGATCCACTCTAACTTAATTACCCGCTTACTTAATTGTTGTTAAGTAAGGTCTAAGTGCATGGGATAATGTTGCACATTTTTTGTGTGACAAACAAAAAGCTCACTTTTACCCGTCCATATACAGGCCGGCATTTTTGCAAACTTTCACCCTACACCCTACATACTTTACACATTTGAACTGATAGGGTACCAATTTTCAGTACTTTGTGTGTGTTTATGTGGCAATAACAAAAACAATTTCCATTAAAAAAATTTACCTGTTAATATATAATGTTAATGTTAATGTTAATGTTAATAAATCTATTAAAACCTATGGCATGCAGTTAGGTGCCAGCAAAGCCTTCTCTGCTTGCATAAACATGATCAGACGCACTGACCAATATTTACAACATTTACAGGAGTGCTGACCCATGTCACTTAAACACTATTAGCAACTGGGCTGTTTCTTTACCAATCAGATATCAGATTCGTTTCACAGGGCCTGCTAGCAGGCAGGCAATAACGTCAGCATTTTCCCGCTCTCATCATGTTTGATGTCTGAAAACCTATGCCTAACACTCAGGATTTCCAGTGTGTTTGAACGCATCATCAAATGAACAGACCCGTTCTTAACTAATCTTGTTCCTATAAGAAGAAGACAGACACTGTGTTGTTAATGTTTCTCTGTGTGTGTAGTATGAAGAAATAAGTCACTAATGTGAACAAATAAGTCAGTATTTTGTATATACTGTAAGTCAACTCACAAAATAGGTTCTTCACCACTTCCATTTATTGTGTATGTTTTTGTCATGTTGTGGGAGAAACATTCATTACAAACAAAGTGTAGAGGTTTGGATTTGTATAGAGATGATGTATTGGAAGATAAAGGGTCAACTGGATTTCCTACATTAGTAATAATAGTGTTCATCACGACTTCTGTAAAGCCATTCATGTTAATGTGCCATTTTGTACATTATTGATGGCCTGTGTAAGCCTGTATAAGCCTACAGTTGGGTAAAAATAAATGCAAACTGTACGTATTTGTATTATAAATTAAGCATTTTTAAGCATAAAAATGGTTAAATGAACTAAAATAAAAATACAAGGCAGAAGAAGCGTTCCACTTGTGAATACTAATTCACAAATGGCCACTAGGTTTTAGTCATTGTTCAGTGAGCCAATGGCCAGTCGTGACTGGCTGTAAAGGTATTTATTGCAAGTTTAAATTATTTCACAACAGGCACAATAATAATAACAGTTTGCTCTTCTGACTCTTCAACATGACCAAGTAACGTTGGAAAGGCGTCAGTCTTCTGCAACAGTTTGGCGGATAGTCCAGCTTTGTATTGCTAAACAAAATTAGCTTTTCCTCACAACTGAACAAACATTTCCTGGGAGACATTGCTCAACGCGTTGCCCATATACGGAAGCCCGGGTGGCGTGACGACAGTGGAACTCGATGTAAAACACTCTGTGAAACTCAGCGTACAAAACCATCCAAAACTGCTTTCAGGGCTCACTTCCAAATGCACAAACCTCATTATCTGACGCGGTGGTGTAGTTTAACATAAAAATCTAACATTGTAAAAACATTTATACGTCAGAAAAGCATAATAGGTCCCCTTGAGTATCGGAAGAAAGCACCGCAGACATAACGTTAGTCAGGAGCGAGTAAGCAACCGCGAACAAAGTGAAGATAAGTGGCATAGAAAGTGGATGGATGGAAGGAGCAAGCAAGCTTGTTACTAGCCACCCACGGTTGTTTACATGCTTCATACGCGGTTTGATGAGGTCATCATTTGCACTCCGGAAAATACGGGACCCTGCAGGCATATATATAACATTTTTTATCGGTTTTCATTATAGGGAAAAAAACAGATACCGGTATCTACCAATATTACATTTTTTTGCCAATACCGGCCCACCGATTTTATCGAACATCCCCACAAAATAATCATAATGATAACATTGTGTACAGCTGGAGGTAAACTCCACGCCAACTCTGAATCTCTGTCGCACTCTGTCATTTCAGTGCCTATAAAATTACCATATCAATACCCATGATAATATAGTAATCAACACAATTAGCTGATATATTTATTAATAAAAATTTCTTGTTTGCATAAAAATAATAAATACTGTACAGTAAATTCAACAATTAGTTATACATGATTCATATGTTGCTAGATCATGATGATATATTAATGAGTAATGTCACATAATAATGTGATAAGATGTACAGGGTATAGCACATAATAGTAATGCATATTTTACGTGTGTAGGTGTAATATTTTGTTTATGTATTATAATGTATAACATGCTGTGAGTTTTGTTAGTATAGTTGGCTTTAAAGATACGAATAGCGGGTGTGTGTAAATAAGATGGTCGTCTTCTCCACCCCTTCTGGAGCCAAATTGTTTTTTGTCTACAGTATACGAATGTGATTGTTTTGATTCCGTTCTGTGTATTTTGTGTGGCTCAAAATAAAGAATCGATAAATCTATCAATCAAACCCTGCCCAGAGTTTTCCAAAAGCGCAGTTTTTTAAAACAAAAAACAATGTTTGCGTGTGGACGAAGCGCAACAACACCTAGAAAAACACGCTTTTTAAACAGATCTTTGTTTGTGTGGAAAACATTCTTTAACGCCTGCTTATCAGCGGCCTACAAATCGGTTTTATGGCCAAATTTGTGGCAAACAAAGGGAGTTTTGTGCTCCTATTCAGGCTTAGCCCCTTATCTCAACTGCTGGGAGCTCCAGTTCACCAGCTCCATTCACCGCACACATACACAGAAAAAGTACAAACACTTCCTTCATCATATCATTTAAGATACTGATACAAAATCAGTGGGGCACTTTCTTTGGTAAAGAATCCCTAATAGATTGCTCTTAAAGGAAAACCGCCATTTTTTTGTTTTTACAATTTTGACAGCCATCCAATATTCTCTATGTGAGACATACACATTTAGTGTACACCTTTCTCTTTTCTGTGTGTTCTAAAGAAATAAAAACAGATAAAAAGACAGAGCTAAGATTGCACATAAAGGGAAACATTCAGTCTATTACGTCTTCTAAAAAAATCTGAAAAAATCTTCTGAAAAAAAACGACCAATTTGAATATTACTTCAATTTAAAAAAAGTTATTCAACCATAGGTTGGACAAATTTCTCAATAATAATGACATCCTGGCGGACAACCAATACGGATACAGAGCTAATATTTCCACGTTTATGGCACTGATTGAAATCACAGAGGAAATTACAAATGCTATAGACCATAGAAAGTGTGCAGCCTCGGTACTCATGGATTTAACGAAAGCTTTTGATACAATCAATCACAACATCCTAACTACAAAATTTGAAA
The DNA here is from genome assembly GCA_024372805.1 of Oostethus manadensis. Classification (NCBI taxonomy): domain Eukaryota; kingdom Metazoa; phylum Chordata; class Actinopteri; order Syngnathiformes; family Syngnathidae; genus Oostethus; species Oostethus manadensis. The sequence continues at coordinate 1,046,643 of QODF01000138.1, forward strand.
GGTGTGGAATCAAAGGGTTAGTTCTGAATTGGGTTAAAAACAACCTTGCAAACAGGAAACAATATGTGAAGCTAGGAGAATATACATCTAAAAATTTAGAGATATTATGTGGCGTACCACAAGGGTCTATACTGGGACCAAAATGATTTAACCTATACATTAACGACATCTGCAAAGTGACAAAACACCTAAAGCTAGTACTATTTGCAGATGATACCACCGCTTATTGCTGTGGAGAAAACACACCAGAGCTAATAAGAAAAGTTTCAGATTAATTGATTACTCTAAAAAATGGTTTGATAAAAACAGATTATCCTTGAATCTAAGTAAAACTAAATTGACGGGGTGGAAAATGAAAGGGTGAATGAACATAAATTTTTGGGTGTCATAATTGATGCCAGTATGAGTTGGAAACCTCACATCAAAAACATAAAATGTAACGTAGCAAAAAATACTTCAATACTGAATAAAATTAAGTTTGTCCTGGATCAAAAATCACTCCAAACTCTCTTTTGTTCTCTGGTGTTACCATATCTAACTTATTGTGTGGAGATATGGGGAAACAACTACAAAAGTACACTTCACTTGCTTAATGTACTGCAAAAAAGATCGATTAGGATAACGCGGCATATAGAGAGCATACAAATTCACTGTTTCAAAAATCACAATTAATAAAATTTCCTGATCTGGTAAACCTTCAAACCTCTAAAATGATGCACAAAGCAAACAACAACCAGTTACCAAAAAGAATATCATACAATTTTTCTCAACAAGAAAGGAGAAATATAATCTTAGGAATAAACTAAACTTAAAACACAAATATGCAAGAACAACACTAAAAACCTTTAGTACTTCGGTATGTGGAATCAAACTATGGAATGGATTAAGTAAAGAAGTAAAACAATGCTCTACAATGAGTGACTTCAAGAAACATTACAAACAGTTGATGTTTACAAAATACAAGGAAGAAGACACGTGAAATATTGTGTACATCCAAGGCCATATTACTTCCTTGCTTGGAGAGTATGTTGACTGTCAATGCTATGTTTGTTACCATCACCTTATACTTGTACTAGGAACTTTTCATTCCTAGTGAGAACATTGTCTGTACTACAACAATGTTTTGTTACAATTTTTATACACCACTTATCACGATTATCATTATTTATTATGAATATCATTCATCAGGACGGCAATATAATGTATTTACCGTGACAAGGACTACTATCTAACACACTGTCACATGACCTTACTTACTCAAACTTAGTAACTGCAGGAAGTGTACAAATGTAATGAAATATTGAAATATTTGCTTCTTCCTACTCCTTTTGGACATGCGGAACTGTCGATTGTATTATGTGATGTATTCCAATGTCATTTACATGCATGTTAAATAAAATTAAACCATTACCATCACGAAATATAACAAATAATACAAAAATATACAAACGTAGTCATGTTGTAATTCCATTTTGTCTTTGCCTTTTCCATTTAGTCATTGTTTTTTGTGTATTGTCTTTGCATTTACAGGATGCCTCACACTAAATGTAGAAAGCAATGTCTATATCCAGCCAGGGTGACTAGTCCCATCCAGCCGGTTAGCCGCTCTTCTTAGCAGCTTTCATATGGACTCCATCGTGTAAGACGTTCACACTAAATATGTGCATGGTGGCATGATAGTGATGTTACTTCCTGTCCTTCACCCGCTTCCGGTCACCCGTTCTAAGAGCTACATTTAACTACTACCACATAGTCGCTGCAAGCAGGAATCATGTGATCAGGTATTGACTAGTCACCCTGGCAGGACCCGCTGTGAATAGACTTGCTTTTTCCATTGCGCTCATAGTGACTCGGCGGCTAACGCTACATATTGGATCTGCTGCTGTGGGTTTTTTTTTTGAGTTAAAAAAAAGTTACTGCTAGGTGTTGGTTTTTCTGTTTATTTTGCTATGTTGGTATGTGAAATCAATGCGCCCAGGAAATAAGTTATCATGCATGTAACCTTGTTGGAGGTGTTTTAACAGCGGTGTTTGGGGGGCGGTATCCAAATTCCGTGCAATAATGAGCTCTCTCTTTTGATCTGTTTTTATATCTTCAGGAAAGAAAGGGGAAAGATATATAGTATTTGTTCATGTCTCACATAAGGGCTGTATATCATGGGCAAAATTGAAAAAATTGTCTTAAAGCTTTGTTTTAGGATTTGAAAGCACTCATTGCCAAAACGGTGCATGTATTTGTAATCAGTATGTCTGGTACCGATATGCCACACGGTCCACTTCTTTTACAAAAAAACTTAAACTCACCGATTTTAACTCTTCCTCGTTCAGGTCCTTCTCCCATGACTAGGATGTTAGCTGGTTTCTGCACAAGATAGGGAAAAAACGTGTTAGCTATTGTGCTGTTGTTCTAGTGTTAGTATTATATGACAATACAATACAACCCTTAGTCTCCAACTTGGCTACCAAGTCAGGCATGTCAATCATCCATATAGTGATGGAAAGTCTCCCATGTGCAAGAAATGAGTCACACACACAGAAAACCAAAACCATCTCATCGGAGGACTAGGGGTCCATATGTGGACTCTTTTGGTGTTTGTGAGTGTCACAATATTCCACTGTCTTTGTCATGTTAGCTGTTGAACTACAGAATCACCGCAAACAACCCCCAAAACAAACAAAATGATACAGTGAATATAGTTCCCCTCCCATTCAGTGTGGAATGGGTAAATAAATAGCGAGATACTATAGTAATCTCCAAGAGAAATTCACATTTTAAGTCTAGAAAATTCTCAATTGAATTGACCTCTAAAATCATATTAAATTCTTGAATTTTACTTTGAATTACAGTTGCAAACAGGAAGCAAAATTGCAATTCAAAGTCAAATTGCAGGAAGTAGAACTGAAATCGAAAGGCGTATGTAACAATGAAGGTGTACAGTTTATACTTAAAATATGAACACAACAAATATTGTTATGGACTTTATATGCACAATACTTATTATGGTAGATAGTTAAGTATAGTAATTGTTTTTTTAAATAGCAAATTAATATTGAACACCTACTGAGACATGTTGGCTAGGAGGATAGAACAGCACTTCATCTCCCAGAATACCTTGCTTAATCCAAGTCTTTCAAACAGCTATCCAAATATCTGGCCTTACCAGCTTCCTCTGCGCCTGCTGAGAGGATATTTAGCTGCAGGTAAGATATTCAAACCAAAAGGATGCTGCCTCAATGACAAAACATTTGAGGAACTGTTGACCTCTAATATCTACTTTACATCTACATATGTGATGAGAATTAATTTCTACTTCCTGCAATTCAAATTCAATTCAACATTCTGTGGGGTTTACTAAATTCAAATTTATCCACTGAATTTAATTGAAATTCAGAATTTTGGACAGGCCTGTGTTCTGTCTCACTACTGCCACCTAGTGACCAGAATACTAAATATTATTTGTATTTCAATATGTTTTAAATAAAAATAGACCACTGTCTACCACAATGGTGATTTCACAGCAGATTTTTTTTTTAAAGAAAATCTATATTTTCCACAATTATGAATTAAACTGCATCAAAATTCACGTACATTTTCGTTTGATTGGTGTTCATGGCTGTTAAAGGGGAGGTAGCGCGTGCTGTGCTGTACACAATAGCAGTCTAAGAGAAGTGACCGACAGTTTGCCGTTATGACGATTTGGTTATGGTCAACGATACATTCACAGATAGAGAACATTAGTAGCTCACCTTTGCCAAATTGCGATGATTAGCATAACACAACTAGTGTGCATATTATGTCGGCGTACATACTCATGTTATATACCGCTGCCTTGTAGGCAGCTGGAAGAACTTGCTGCACACAGTCCCTTTATCAAGGACACACAACATTCATTTCACATTTACAAAAAATATTGGGGAAAAAAACGAGGAGACAGTGAGAAGTGTAATAACAACAATAACAATAATAATAATAATAAACAGGGCAATTACAATAGGGCAATGGCATCGGCTGGGTCTTTGTGTGCTCGAGCCTTAATAAAAGTGTGATTTCTCTAAAACGGAAGCACATGGCCCTGATTGTTGTGTGTGTGCTTGTGTATCATCCTAGGGGCTTTAAACTTTCTGCTCCTCACACCGGCAGTCACTGATGTGTATCACTGTGGTGTGTGTGTTCACCCAGGACACAACAACAGTTGTCTGGCTGCAGTATGCCATTTGATGTTTCCAGCTGAGGGCAAATCAAGAATCCACAGCGGAATCCCCTTGTGGCGTTTGTACGAATGTCAGTCCTTTGAATCTGATTTGTCCGGTCAACGTGTTTTGCTGCTATGGAGACGGCACTCACATTGACTCCTGTAATTCTTGTCATCATTATTTGTTCCATAGTCCTAACTAAGAAGCCAAGCCCTGCTTGCTTAAAAATATCACGGCTTTCAATTTTCACGCTTCATCGAATGAATATGCCTGTCCTGTGGCTGTCTGAGTAACAGCTGCTACATGAATGTGCTGTAAAATACCCATGAGTGCCAGTGTGGAAGTGGATCAGGCATAAACACCCTTCTATCATAAAGGGTAAATAAAGGTTACAAATGCATTAGCAGTTTAGCTGTACTTGATCCCCAAACCAACCCGCAATCATTCTGACCTCCACAAAATATGTCCCCATGAAAGACACACATTCATGTCCCTTTACGGCAGGAAAATACTCTCAAATCATTATGTTGATAAAAGACACCCTTTCCCAAACCTCTTCACCACCATCGGCAAGACCAAAGAGCTGTCAAAGGACCTCGGGGACAAGAAGACTGAAAAGATTTCACCTGGTAGGGTCAGGATAATGATGTGAGAAAGGTGAGGAAGCAGCCCACAGTGACAAGGAGGTGGTGATTGATGATGTCAAAGGAGTTGGGAGCACAGTCAGCAAGAAAAACATTAGTCATGGAGGAGTGTCCCAAGTGCAAGCTGGGGATTTGCGGCACATTCTATAAATATAATTCATGATTTTTTTTAAAGGGAAAACTGTGCATTATTTTGACAAGAATTAAGTAAAAATGTTTAAAAAACCAAACAAAAACAATATCAATATGTTATAACATTTGAAAAGAATAGCATCACTTTAGGATCATAAAGTTACAATATTAAAGAAAGAGCATTTTTTTTGACAAAATAACAAATAACATTAAATTTTTCGAAAATTAGGTTGCGGAAAAAGTTAATATTATGACAATAAAGTCAAAATATTATGGCAATAGAGTCTTGGTTATAAGAAGGAAGTTGAATTAGTTGGGAAATAATAGAAAATAGCCAATTTAATAGGAAATAGAAATTAATAGGAAATTAATAGGAAATTTTAAAAAAACATCAGAAATGGGAAAGCTACTGTAATTTTCAGAGAAATAAAGTCAAAGTGTGCCGCACGGTGGATGACTGGTTAGCACGTTGGTCTCACAGTCAGGAGGTTCTGGGTTCGAATCTCCGTTGGGCATTTCTGTGTGGAGTTTGCATGTTCTCCCCGTGTGTGCGCGGGTTTTCTCCGGGCAAAACATGCATGTTAGATAGGTATGAATGTGAGTGTGACTGGTTGTGTGTCTTTGTTTGTTTATATGTGGCCTACAATTGACTGGTGACCAGTCCAGGGTGTACCCCGCCTCCCGCTGGGATCGTCTCCAGCATACCCGCGACCTTAATGAGGATAAGCGGCATAGAAAATTAATGAATAAAGTTAAAGCATGGGGAGAAGAAAATTGTGTTCTTCAAAAAAAGTCACAATTTTATGGGAATAAACTCACAATAGTATGATGAAAAATTGTAGCACAGAGTTAAAATTAGCTTGTTATAAAGTCATAATAATATGAGGAAACAAACAAAACAAAATAAATTTGTAATTTATAGAAAATGTTATTATGGAAATAAAGTCAATATATTATGCAAATAAAGTCCAAAGATTATAGGAATAAAGATTATTTACAGTAAGAAGAAAAATATTTGGAAAATTAAACATAAAAAAGGGAAAAAGGGTAACAAATGTTCCGCACGGAGGTTGAGTGGGTAGCATGTTGGCCTCACAGTCAGGAGATCAGGGTTTGAATCTCCGTTGGGCATCTCTGTGTGGACTTTGCATGTTCTCCCTGTGGGTTCGTAGGTTTTCTCCGGGTACTCCGGTTTCCTCCCACATTCCAAAAACACGGATGTTAGGTTAATTGGCGACTCTAAATTGTCCATAGGTATGAATGTGAGTGGGAATGTTTGTTTGTCTATATGTGCCCTGCGATTGACTGGTCTTATCCCGCCTCCTGCTCAAAGTCAGCTGGGGTAGGCTCCAGCATACCCGCGACCCTAATGAGGATAAGCGGTATAGAAAATGGATGGATAACAAGTGAATTTGATACTAATAATAGACTTTTTCACATAAGCTTTATTACAAAGCTAAGATGCATTTTTTTCTTGAAATACATAGAACTTGTTGCTTTACAAATTATCAATGTGGGCTTTGCATCCTTTTATGTTTGCTATATGGACACTCCTATTCACCACTCCTGCAGTGCCTTTCTTTAAGAAGACGCATGTACAAACGTGTCTGAATGTTTAACATAAAAACACCTAAATGACTCATACAAGGTTTGAGAGAATGTGCACACTTGACACCACAGTGTAGCTCTTTGTGCTCTAATAGCAGCTCTTACGGAAGCCATCATGTCTTACGTTGAATGTTTAATACGACTCAAATGATAACAGTGTTTGCAAACAGGGTGGACACCTATGACAAAATGTTACCATAGTTCTAAGAATGCAGAAAGGTACAGAAAAAAGAATGTAATTACATGGAATACTTAGAATGTGCTCACTGCTGGTGGGCATGGTGCGGTTAAGTAAAAATATGTAATAACTGTAGTGTCAGTCACAGTCACACATCATCTGGAGTTCTGTGAAACAAGGAGATGTGCTTCCAGGAATGTTTGCAAGTTGTTTGAGTTCATGGCTTGATTGCCAGACCTATTTTGCATCCAATAGCGTCGCAAGACTAAAATGATGTAAATGTGGTCGATCCAGCCATCCATCCATTTTCTATACCGCTTATCCTCATTAGGGTCGCGGGTATGTTGGAGCCTATCCCAGCTGACTTCTTTAGGAAAAAGAAAAACAGGTTTGCTTTTGGTGCCGCTAAAAGTAATGTTGTAATTTTACAAGCGTAGGTCGAATGCCATGTGTACCAAAATCACTCTGATAAGATGACCACAGACAGCACAAATAATAACATTGTTTATTACAGCTGGTAAGCAATAACTACAAAAATAAATCCAATGAGCATATCTAAACCTGCAGAATGCTACAACATCCGTATCCAGCACCATATTTAACAATTCATCTACATCCATGTATCAATTTATATAGTATTCACAGCATTCATTTTTTTGACTACATCAATCTGTGTTCAGCAAGTTGCCATTCCAGAGGACATATATCAATCGAACATGGCTTAACACAGGGCTCTCTAAAGCAGCTGGTCACTAAAGCAGGTGCTTTATTTGAGGAGCACCTCCTCTCAAATTGAAGGAGGTGTTGATCATTAAAGTCACCTGCTGTAGTGACCGGTTGGAAAGAAAACCTGCAGCGTCTCGGCCCTCCATGGCACCCCTGGATTAAAAGGTAATCAATTAATTGAATTGATATTAGGAAATAAGGTATCGGATTTAAGCATGACAGGCTTTGTATGGAAGTGTGTGTTTTTTTACAACTTTTAATGATAAAGACGTTAAACGTTACTCAATTCAGTGTGCCTGTCTGTGATGTCATCGCCACGCGCCAGCAGATAACAAAATGTAGCATGCCAAATGCCAGGGGGAGAAGCCAGTGAGCGGGAAATAATGAAGCCACCATTGCCGTCCAGTGTGTGGAAACACAAAGTGGGAGATGTTTTTAATAAGTCGCTCGCTGTTTGGAGGATATGTTAGGGCCAAATAAAACACCACGGCAGCACGACAAATCTCTCCAATTCCCTACTACGATTTCACACAAGGCTGACGGCCTGGTTCCCGGAAAAAACAACAGCAAAAGCAGCAGATAAATGTAACCTTAAGAGATGTTGGTGGTATTTTATTTTGATATTGAAATTGTAGACGAAGAAGTAGCAGGTGCACTTACTGTACTTTTATGGAAAATGTATTGAATAACTTATAACAACCTGTGTTGGTTGCACTTTATTCAAATAAAATATGAATGTGTTTGCTTTTAAATGTTGCTTACTTGTTTGTTTATATACATACTTCATTTATACCTGTTTCCCCTTACAAAAAGCAATGGGAATCTAGGAAACTTCACCTGCACTGTGCTATTTATTTCACAGACACACTGTTTGAATTTTTGGCTAAAAAGTTACTAAATCCTTTTGGATTGTATCGTTTTAAATGAACCAATATTTTCCTTGGTTCGAATCTGCAACCACGAATCACGATACAAATCGAATTGTCATTAAGACAAATCGTTGTACCCCTAATACTTATGTCGTAGTTTGTGGCCAGTCATTGTTTCTCCATTCGGACAGCACAAAGCTCAAGTTTTAACGCCAGTTTGTGACTGATCGTTTTTTCAATCTCGACATTTATGGTCCATGTTGAGCTCTCATGTACTGTTAAACACAAAAAATCAAACGAGTTCCGAATAATTATAAACATGAGTTTTATGCAAAAAAAAGACTCTAGAAAGAATAATATGTCACTTTCACTCTGTAAAAGCAGTGGAATTGGAATTTGCGACATATATTTTCTCGCACGCAATTTGTACTCAATGGCATCTTTTCTTAAAATCCTGGCTTTTCAACTTTATTAAAGAACAACATTACTTTTGCGATGACACAGTTAATTGAATATGGTCCCAGGCCTAGTGCCCACGAGACAATTTTTTCTGAACGAAAAATCTTGTCATGCTTTAATCTCACAAAATCCTTTGACACAAGATATTGTGGCGCCCATAATATTTAATACTTGTGGTTGGGAAGCAGGGTCGAGGGGGTGGACAGGAAGTGACGTTGGGGGTTCAGAGTTGAGTTTTATATTGGTGTGGGATATGGCCACAACAGAATTGGACCATGAGGCAAGAAAAACCTGTTGCTGTGGCAATCAAGTCTGGTGGGTGTATCTCACTGACCATTACAGTAACATTACTGACACCTACTGACCAGTGTAGAAAACTACACATCATATTATTTGTCTCCAGTCTTCTGAATATCTTCTATTTGTGTATTACTCCATGCTTGAAAATGCATCATTTATGCAAAAAATATAAAGTTTAAAAATATGCATATTTTTGACTTATAATAGCCGGTAGTCAACCAATACACAGGATAATGTATTAATATAATTGGGAAAAACTATGACAAAGTCAGAAAATTTAAAGCGCAAAGTGGCGAGGGATTACTGTATGTTTTAAAAAATCCATTAACTTAATAGCTCTACCGGATGTAAAAGACAACTACACCATACCTAACAAGTGGCATGCATTTGCTAAATTCCAGACCATGTACGGTGTTATATGAGCAACAGAGGACTGTCTCTGTGAATTTGCAGTAACACTTTTTACTCCCTCATACTACAGCGCTTCTGTCATGTGTTTATGTGGAAATGCATCTACGGGAGGGAGTATTCCTTACAGCAAGACACAAAAGCACTGCAGCGATAGATCACCTTCAGTAAACCTCCTCGTGACAGAGTGATGGTACGGTCCAATGAGCCCTTTGCTGGGGTGTGCGGAGCTGCTAAGTCAGCATCTTGACAGCACAAGCTAGAGTTACATAACCCCCAAGGGGGCAGAAGGCATGGCTGCGAGGATACGCAGCGAAGGTGGTGTTAATGGCGGTGGGTGGGATGAAGAAGGGGGGGAGGCGTGGTGGAATGATAAGGCAAGGGGGGATGGGTACCATGCAGTGGTGCAATGCAAAGCGTGTGGCTCATATATCTTTTGGGGGAGGGGGGCAGAGCAGGGTATATGTTAAGCATAACAGCAGTTATGTAACAGCAAAAATGCTAGAGACAAGTGCGACTTATTCACACATCTTGCTGGTCATTCACTCACACATACCCAAATTCCTTCCAAGAAGGCACCGTGGGAATGCCGCAATAATCAGCAACATGATCATTCTTCACAATGCACCCAAATGATTTTTTTTTTTTGTACAAAGAGCTAGTCACCTGCTCACAGTTGATAATCTGGTCAACAATGACAGGATGCCCTGGCCATGAACCAGCTTTAATAACAACACAGCAATGCAGCACACAAACAGCTGTTATCAGTACAAAACAAGCTAAAATATTCTTTAACATTCTTTAATGACATGAGGTTACGAACACATCCACAGCGGAACCTTGGTTTTTGTCATTAATCCACTTCAATTGTACCAAAACATACCAAAAAAAATGTTCCTGTAAAAAATCATGTAAATTTAATGAATCAGTTCCAGCCACCACACAGATATCAGTTTGTTCAGCATACTCTTTGGTTGTGTAGATAATTTTGAATTTTGAATTGATTTTGAAACAAACGAGACAGTCTGGACAGACATTTTTCCTACACGCAGAGAAGGGAACCCCTGCTTTAGAGAATGTATTGTTAGATTCTGACTTTCTGGAATAAATAAATGACTCTAACCAAGGTTCCACAGTATATATACTGTATAAAAGATCAATATCGCTTCTGGCAAGTAGGGAGTCTCCAATTCTTTGTGTGCCAAATTAATAATATAATAATGAATAACGTAATAATAATCTAATATTTAAAATAATTTAACAACAAAAAACAGCAAAAAGGAAAATTTGCAGTAATTTTACAAGTACAAAGTCAAAATAGTAAAATAAAACAGTTGTAAACTAACAAGTAAAATGTCATCATTCTAAGAGTGTAGTTAATAATGTAGTTAATAATGTTAATAATTTTAATAATGGAAAAATAGGTTGAAAAAATGGTTTAACTTTTTTTTATCAAAATAATATAACAACAAACAAAACAGTCAGTGACAGTGACATCTTAATTACTAAAAAAAAAAAGTTGAAAAAAACTGCTGTAATTTTATGACAATAAAGTAAAAATATATAGAGAAAAATGACAAGAATAAAGTTGCAATATTAGCAGGACATTTTAGTGGCACAAAGTTGAAATTAAACAAATATATTCATTTAAAGTAGAGTAAATATTATGAAAAACAAACAAAACAAAATAATACAGTATTTTTTGGAAAACTAGCCCAGTGAAAATAATATAATATTATGCCAATAAAGTCAAAATATTTTGGGAATAAATATTAAGAGGAAAACATTATTTGAAGAGAAATTTTAAATGGAAACAATTTGGAAACAGCAGCGTAGAGCAAAGTTTATATTTCATGTAATAGGCTTTTACACCTATATCACAAAGTTGAGATTAGTTTTTTTGAAACATACAGTTTACATATGTATGTTGTACATACATACGTACATACATATGCAAAAGTTTGGGCACCCCTGGTCATTTTCAAGATTCATCCATCCATCCATTTTCTTTCGCTTATTCGAGGTCGGGTTGCAGGGGCAGCAACCTAAGCAGGGAAGCCCAGAGGTCCCTCTCCCCGGCCACTTCTTCCAGCTCTTCCCAGCGGATGCCGAGGCGTTCCCAGGCCAGCTGAGAGACATAGTCTCTCCAACGTGTCCTGGGTCTTCCTCGAGGCCTCCTACCGGTGCCCTGAACACCTCCCCAGGAAGGCGTTCGGGAGGCATCCTAACCAGATGCCCGAGCCACCTCATCTGGCTCCTCTCAATGCGAAGGAGCAGCGGTTCTACTCCGAGTCTCTCCCGGCTGACAGTGCTTCTCACCCTATCTCGAAGGGAGAGCCTAGCCACCCTGCAGGGAAAACTCATTTTGGGCGTTTGTTCCCGCGATCTGGTCCTTTCGCTCACTACCCACAGCTCATGACCATAGGTGAGGGTAGGAACGTAGATTGACCGGTAAATCGAGAGCTTTGCCTTTTGGCTCAGCTCTCTCTTCACCACAACAGACCGGTGCAGAGTCCGCATTACTGCAGACGCTGCACCAATCCGCCTGTCCATCTCGCGTTCCATCCTTCCATCACTCGTGAACAAGACCCCGAGGTACTTAAAATCCTCCACTTGAGGCAGGACCTCATCCCCGACCCGGAGATGGCACTCCACCCTTTCCCGGGGGAGAACCATGGACTCGGTCTTGGAGATGCTGATTCTCATCCCAGCCGCTTCACACTCACCTGCGAACCAGTCCAGTGAGAGTTGAAGGTCACTGCTCGATGAAGCCAACAGGACCACATCATCTGCAAAAAGCAGAGATCGAATCCTGCGGCCACCAAACTGAAACCCCTCAAAATCCTGGCTGCGCCTAGAAATTCTGTCCATGAAAGTAATGAACAGAATCGGTGACAAATGGCAGCACTGGCGGAGTCCAACCCTCACTGGAAACGGGTCTGACTTATTGCTGGCAATGCGAACCATACTCTGACACCGGTCATACAGGAACGAACCGCCTGGATTAGGTGGTCCAATACCCCATATTCCCAGAGCACTCCACCCACTGCTTCCATGTTGGAAGGCGTGTCCGTGAGATTGAGGAGGTCTTCAAAGTATTCCCTCCACCGGTCCACAACATCTCGAGTCGAGTTCAGCAGCACACCGTCCCCACCATACACGGTGTTGACTGTGCACTGCTTACCCCGCCGGAGACGGCGGATGGTGGTGCAGAATCTCTTTGAAGCCATCCGGAAGTCGTTTTCCGTGGCCTCTCCGAACTCCTCCCATGTCCGGGTTTTTGCCTTAGCGACCGCCGGGGCTGCAGACCGCTTGGCCTTCCGGTACCTGTCAGTTGCCTCCTGAGTCCCATAGGCCAAGACAGCCTGATAGGACTCTTTCTTCAGCTTGACGACATCCCTTACCACTGGTGTCCACCAACGGGTTCCGGGATTACCGCCATGACAGGCACCGACCACCTTACGGCCACAACTCCGATCGGCCGCATCGACAATAGTGTCATGAAACATCACCCACTCGGATTCAAGTCCCCTGCCTCCCTCGGAACATGGTCAAAGCTCTCCCGTAGGTGGGAGTTGAAACTCCTTCTGACAGGGGACTCTGCCAGGCGTTCCCAGCAGACCCTCACAAAGCGTTTGGGTATGCCAGGTCTGACCGGCATCCTCCCCCACCATCGGAACCAACTCACCACCAGGTGGTGATCAGTTGACAGCTCTGCCCCTCTCCTCACCCAAGTGTCCAAAACATGTGGTCGCAAGCCCGACGACACAACCACAAAGTCAATCATCGAACTGCGGCCCATGGTGTCCTGGTGCCAAGTGCACATGTGGACAGCCTTATGCTTGAACATGGTGTTCGTTATAGACAATCCGTGACAAGCACAGAAGTCCAATATCAAGACAACGCTTGAGTTAAGATCAGGGGGGCCGTTCCTCCCAATCACACCTCTCCAGGTCTCACTGTCGCTGCCAACATGAGCGTTGAAGTCACCCAGCAAAACAAGGGGAATCCCCCAGGGAGCACTCTCTAGTACTTCCTCTAAGGACTCCAAAAAGGGCGGGTATTCTGAACTGCTGTTTGGCGCATAAGCGCAAACAACAGTCAGGACCCTCCCATTGTGAGGAACACAGTGAGGTAATGAAGGACCACAATCAAAGTTCTGCTGCATGCTGTGGGGCTGTGTGACCAGTACAGGTACTAACAATCTTGTTAAAATTGCAAGTCGCATGGATTCCAGTCAGTATCAGCAGATTGTTGCGAACAATGTTCAAGAATCAGTGACAAAGTTGAAGTTGCACCGGGGCTGGATACTTCAACAAGACAACAACCCTAAACACTGCTCAAACTAAACAAAGGCTTTCATGCAGAGAAACAAGTACAACATTCTGGAAGGGAATCTCAGACCCCAGACCTGAATATTATTGAAAATCTGTGGTGTGATTTAAAGTGGGCGGTCCATGCTCGGAAACCATCAAACATGACTGTTTTGTAAAGAAGAATGGTCAAAGAAACAGTCAACCAGAATCCAGGCCCTCATTGGAAGTGTTTAGAGGCTGTTATTTCTCCAAATATTGATGTAAATTTTCTGTTTGGGTGCCCAAATTTATGCACCTACCTAATTTTGTTTATATAATCCTTGCACACTTTCTGTAAATCCTAAAAACTTAATTTCACTTCTCAAATAACACAGTGTTTGGTCTGCTATATGATATATTTAACTGAAATTGCTGATCCAAACAACTAATGATTTATAAAGGAAAATCTTAAAAATTATCAGGGGTGCCAAAACTTTTTGCTTACCACCGTATATAGCTCCAATCCACTTTCAGGAGGGAATCACACATCTTGGTTCCAAGCAGCTTTTGTTCAAAAGGGTAATTTCAGCCAGCTTTTGTGCACCTTTTGATGATATTTTTATCATCATCATTAAATATATATATTTAACTAATATTGCTTTACAACATTTAATAATGGGCTTCGGAGCCTTTCGTTTTTCAATATATGGTCCTCGCTGGAAAAAAGCTTAGACACCCGTGCTCCAGTTGCTTTCTCAGAACAACTATGGTGCAATGTATGCTTTAGGATTATTTCAACTGTCTTTAACAAGTTCTAACCTGTCTGTGACTCTGTGAGTTTTTAGCTGTTGCCCAAATATGGTCTCCAAATATGGCTATTAACAATAGCACACCAAGGCGTAAAACAGAAGCACAGTAGGAGCAGTGATGATAATATAGCAGCTCACCAGATCCCTATGGAGCACCCAGTTGGCATGGAGGTAATGGATCCCATCCAGAATCTGATACAGAAGAGACTTCACCATCCCTCGTGGCAGCTGCATAGGCTTCTTGTTGGCCTTTGAGGCACGATGGAACTTGATGATATGCTGAAAAAGGACAAAATCGTCAACTTTTATATAAATCAGAAAAAAATAGTTATATTTGACAAATACAAAATGGTCCCTTCAACTATATAATAATAATGGCATTTGGATCCAGAGACAGTCTGCATCAACTTACCCAGAGGTCGTGTTCGGCATAATCAAACAGAAGCCAAACTTTTCTGTCGCTGTGGGACAGGAACACTTTCTGCAGGGCAATCACGTTTGGATGTTTTAGTTCTCGCAACAGCTGGAAAACGAAACAACAACGGGGTCAATGTCAAAACAGCACAACAGAACTGCTATACAGTAGATGCAATACAGACGATATAGAAGAGCATCAAGAGCAATGAAAAATACAAATTCAATAGCAGAATCATATATCCACAGAGATCTTGTACAAATCTGAATTGGACGGGAATTTTGACGCAAAATATAGTACACACCCTCCCCCACCCCATGAAGTATCGGAACAGTGGTACTGGGGCTGGGGTGTGTGAGCACTGGGGGTAGGGTGGACAAGCACGGGGGGAACGGGGGGGAACCCATGGGCCCTCTACAGGCGCCTGCCTCTGGTGTCGGGGAAGGCAATAGCCCACGGCAGTTGTGTCTGGGGCGGCCTGGAGCTCCCGGGGTGTTGAGTATGCCCCTTGCTTTGGGGCTTGGGTGGCTTCTGGGCCCGGGGGCTTGGGGGCGGTTGTCCTGCTTGCCCGAAGCTGGCCGGATGGTCATTGTTCAGGAGGTTCTGTTTCTTTTCTCGTTGTTTTTCTTGTATGTTTATCATTGTTAGTACATATGTATGTATGTGTGTATACATATATATGCACACTGTATGTGTGTGTATGTATGTATGTATGTACTGCATGGATACATGGATGTGTGTATGTGCACAGTATATGTATGTATATGTGCACAGTATGTGTATGTATATGTGTACGAATATGTGTATATGTATGTATATATACGTATATATATGTGTGTGTGTATGTGTGTATATATATATATAAACACACACACAAATATATATATATATATATATTAGTATTATCATTATTATCCCCCACCCCACCCGTCCCTTTTCAGGTCGGGTCTGGCATCGAGATGTGGCGCGGCAAATTTCATGGTGGACGCAGTTAGGTGTCGGGGGGGACTCGTTTGGATTGTGAAGTCTCCCTTGGCGGGGAGATTTTGCTCAGCATTTGGGGGTGGCTAGTAGAATAGATTCAAGAGTTAATTGACATCTTTCATTCACGTGTAAACCGCTTTGCTGGAGGAGCAGGGAATGACGGTGAGCTGCTTAATGGATGACAGCTGCCCAAAACACCATTCATTGTTAATTCGGCATCATCCTTGTTGTTGGTGTATTCCTATTTATAACCAGTCACACTCTTTGTTCACCCTGGAGTAAGATGGAACTGAAACAGTGGCTCTCCCAGAATGAAATATTAATTTTTGCAGGCAGCAATGACTCAGTCAGTCACATTCTGTAAGCACGAAAGGAAGAACGGACGGATGGACATGTTATTAATCTCCAAGAGATATTTAAAAATCATGCTGTTTCCTGATTAAATACGGCTGGTTAGTCAGAAAATATGCACATTTTTTTTGCTTAAATTGAACATTTTTAAGCATGAATATGGCTAAATGAACTAAAATACATACAAAAGTAAGACATTTAGAAGCTTCATCCAAAGATGTTGCGATGATATGTAGTATTCTACACTGGTCACTATGTGTCAGAAATGTTACTCTAATTGGTGAGTAGCATACTTGATCACCGGAACAACAAGTTTTTTTTGCCGGTTTTAATGGTCTCACATAAGTGATAATCAATATCATAATAGTAGTTAGTAAATTGAATATTTTTGTAGTAGTAGTAGCTGTTAGTAAACAGCATAGAGGGCTGCACGGTGGTCGAGTGGGTAGCATGTTGGCCACACAGTCAGAAGACCTGGGTTCAAATCTCTGTTGGGCACCTCTGTGTGGAGTTTGCATGTTCTCCCCATGTGGGTTTTCTCCCAAATTCCAAAAACATGCCTCCATCCATCCATCTATTTTCTTCCGCTTATCCGAGGTCGGGTTGCGGGCAGCCTAAGCAGGGAAGCCCAGACGTCCCTCTCCCCGGCTTCTTTGTCAAGCTCTTCCTGGCGGATGCCGAGGCGTCCCCACGCTAGCTGAAAGACACAGTCTCTCCAGCGTGTCCTGGGTCTTCCCTGAGGCCTCCTACCGGTTGGACGTGCCCTAAACACCTCCCCAGTGAGTCGTCCGGGAGGCATCCTAACCAGATGTCCGAGCCACCTCATCTGCCTCCTCTCAATGAGGAGGAGCAGAGGTTCTGCTCTGAGTCTCTCCCGGATGACAGTGCTCCTCACCCTATCTCTAAAGGAGTGCCTAGCCACCCTGCGGAGAAAACTCATTTCGGCCGCTTGTACCCGCAATCTTGTCCTTTCGGTCACTACCCAAAGCTCATGACCATAGGTGAGGGTAGGAACGTAGATCGAGAGCTTTGCCTTTCTAAATTAAGAGCTTTGCCTTTCGGCTCAGCTCTCTCTTCACCACGACAGACCGAAGTAGAGTCCGCATCACTGCAGACGCTTCACCAATCTGCCTGTCCATCTCACGTTCACCAAACACACAAGTCCACAAAACAAATGTAGACTGGTGGGGCAAACTCCCATGCACCCTCAAGGACCCTGCCGAGAGTATAGAGCTGGTCCACAGTTCCACGACCAGGACGAAAACCACACTGCTCCTCCTGAATCCGAGATTCGATTTCCCCGGCGGATCCTCCTCTCCAGAACCGCTAAATAGACCTTGCCAGGAAGGCTGAGGAGTGTGATCCCACGATAGTTAGAACACATCCTCCGGTCCCCCTTCTTGAAATGCGGGACCACCACCCCGGTCTGCCAGTCCAGCGGCACCGACACCTATGTCCATGCGATGCTGCAGAGTCGTGTCAACCAAGACACGCCCACAGCATCCAGGGCCTTAAGGAACTCCGTCCAGATCTCATCCACCCCCGGGGCCTTGCCACCAAGGAGCTTTTTGACCACCTCGGTAACCTCAGCCCCGGCGACAGGGGAACCCGCCTCAGAGTCCCCGGGCACTGCTTCCATGTTGGAAGACGTGTCGGTGGGATTGAGGAGATCTTCAAAATATTCCCTCCACCGGTCCACAACATCTCGAGTCGAGGTCAGCAGCACATCGTTCCCACCATACACGGTGTTGACAGTGCACTGCTTCCCCCTCAAGAGACGGCGGATGGTGGACCAGAATCTCTTCAAAGCCATCCGGAAGTCGTTTTCCATGGCCTCTCCGAACTCCTCCCATGTCCAAGTTTTTGCCTCAGCGACTGCTGAGACCGCTTGACAGCTCCGCCCCTCTCTTCCCCCGAGTGTCCAAAACATATGAATGTGAGTGTGAGTGTGTTGTTTGTCTGCACTGTGATTGACTGTCGACCAGTCCAGGATGTACCCCGCCTCACTCCTGAAGTCAACTGGGATAGGCTCCAGCGTACCCCGCGACCATAATGAGGATAAGCAGCATAGAAAATGGATGGATGGATAAACAGCATAGAAAACCCGTTCATGATTTTTAATTACCCAATGTAGTCGACATAATCAAACTAAATAAGTTTCATGAGCATGACTCGTGTGTGTTGCTATAAAAGTGTTCCGGATGTGTAGAAAACAGTAAAGTGGAGTTTCAGAGTAGAGTAGTATTACGGCTGCAAGAGAAGCCTGTATTTATTATTGTGATTATTATTTTGTCTGCTCTGAGATAACTCAAACCTGCAATAAAAAGCACAACAAAAGCTATAACTAGTTTCCTTTTGGTCATAAAACTAGGCCAGGTTCTCTTGGCTGACACCAACCAATTCGGTTCCATTAATTTTTGCCCGTCTTGGCCACGAGGGATGCAGCGTTTGTAATCTTTGCTAATTAATAATACTTGTCTGTAGTGTACGCCATGGTGTTTGCTATCAGGAGAAACTAGAAATTAAACTTCAAAAGTTTTACAGATAAACCTGACAACAAAAATGTCATGAAGAACCTTCACACGCTAACCACTGATGAAGATGTTTGGCTGTCTATCATATTAATACTAACACATGGTACATGAACCGCATGGGTCTCTTTGGCTGCATCGGTGCTAAAGTATACAGTGGAACACCAATTGACCGCCGCTTATCTTCATTAGGGTAGTGGGTATGCTGGAGCCTATCCCAGCGACTTCGGGGTACACCCTGGACTGGTCGTCAGTCAATCGCATGGCAGACAAACAAACATTCACACTCACATTCATACCTATGGACAATTTAGAGTCGCCAATTAACCTAACATGCATGTTTTTGGGAATGTGGGAGGAAACTGCAGTACCCGGAAAAACCCCACACACGCACAGAGAGAACATGCAAACACCACACAGAGATACCCAATGGAGATTCAAACCCAGATCTACTGACTGTGAGGCCACTATGCTACCCACCCAGCCACCATGCGGCATAAATACAATTACATTAAAAAAATGACATAACTAATAATAAACTGTATTCTTCCAAGAAACAACATGATAGGATCCTGTCCGGAGGTGGTCCTCGTGTTACAGCCTTCCGTGTGACGAAGTTTCGTGGTTAAAAACACACTCCAGTAAATGAATACTGTCCAAAACGAGCAAGCGAACTAGTTACCTGTTTATGGAGTGACACGTAGCATGTAAGAAGGCCAATGTCACTTTTTATTCTTTTTATAGTTACGTTTCTATATTCAACCTCCATTATGTCTCCAAAGTGTAAGGCAGACTTTTCTGGTGGCAGTACATAAAAGACAAAGGAAAGTGAAAATGAAAAATGACGTAAAATTAGACAGTGTAAAATGCTTAGTGGAAAATTTGAATGCTTGGTCCGAGCCGCGGCCATCATAGAGGATAAGGATAATATTCTTGAACATGAATGAATCTCCTTCTATGAAATAGACAGTGAAAACTAAGCTTCATAGTGTTCTCATTATTGAGACTTTCTCCTACCAATAATTCTCTCCCTTTTTGTAAAAAGTTTCCAAAACAACCACAGGAATAGAAGTATGGGGTTATCCTCTCTTTTTTAATTACGGTTTTGTTTAATTCTTGTATTTAATCTCTTTATTACTGTATTTCATGTCCTTTGTGTGTACTATGTATCGTGTGAGTGACTTTGTTAATAATTTAGGTATAGTTTCGATATAAGTTGCAACACTCAATTTGCCTCACAGTCTAGAAACCAAACTTGTTCATAACTCGAGGACCTCCGGTGAGAAAACATTTTTAGAAAGGTGAATGGTGAATGGTGTATTCATTGTAACTGTGAAGAACTGGGTAGGTCAAAAGGAGCATTTGCTAAGAAGACAAACTAGAAATTCAGCTTTCATGTGCAAATATATTTTGGTGCCGTGTAAATAGAAAACACAAATACAAACATTAGCATTCACAATTTACAAAATTAGTTCCCTTGATACTGAGTAAGAATAAATATTGTCTTTCGCTCATATTTCACAGCACAAAAGGGACAATATATTGATTCTTAAGGCCCTGATGAATAAAGAAGACAGGCAAGTTTTTTATTCAGAGTTTGAATGTAGCTTGGTGCACCTTTCTTAGTCATAGCAAGGCCTGTTCTAGTGGGACCCAGGGTCACCACTCACCCCGAAATCCTTCCACAGAACAAATGAGATCATCTTACTGATGTAAGCAATACTTACATGTGGTGGCTCAGCAGTAAAGACTTTTAAAGCAAGGGTTCCCCAACCACTCCAACCACCGCAAATTGTCAATAAAAAAATAAGCTAAAAAAATTAATTTTTCAATAATGACATCAAATTTCATATAAACAATTTTCATTGTGTTTTAACTTCTCGCCGTTAAATGTTGTCATTTGCCTTTGAACGGGAAGTGAAAAATATTCTAATAACTACTTAACCTGGTTAGTCACATTGGACTACTTACATTGGAGTACTTACATTTGGGGTTTCCCAACGTTTTCTAATAAAATATCTGCCTTTACAAAGCTGATACTTAATAACAATGTTTATTATTGAAGTTGTTGTTTGTGGTGGAGTAAAACTAAATTTACCACCAATCAAATTACATGTTAAAGTTACATGTAATGTTAAATGTACAGTTCATTTCTAGTATGCATCCATCCATTTTCTTTGCCGCCTATCTTCATAGGCTTGCGGGGGTTGCTGGAGCCTATCCCAGCTGACTTTGAGCTAATGGGTGGAAAAAAATGTAATTATGGAAATGCAGGACTTTTTAGAATAGTCCTGATAGATAGACTACATGTCCTGAATGAACTGAACATTTAGATGTTGCTGAAAGCTTTTATGTTGAAATGTTTTGCAGTGGCTAAGAAATGTGGGAGTATATTTTCAAATAGCAGTTTAGCGAAATTTCAAATGTAAAATGAATGAAACCAAAATTTATTAGTGGGATTACACAGGGATGAAACCATTAACTACAGGAAATGGAAAATGATGTTCCACCCGGGGGCACCAAATAAATTGCCTATTCATTTGTACTGAGAACACTATCATGGGAAATATTAAATTATTGTAAATGCAGAATTTTTAAAAGGTCCTGATTGAAAAAAGTCCTAATAAATGTGTTATGCCTTTGCTAACATTTGGATTGATCAGAACATTTGGTTTGATTTGTGTAAGTAATGTGGGAGGAGTTAGTGGACACAAAATGAGGCGCAATAGAACGAAGACATAGAGGAACTTGATGAAGCCATTTCAATAGAAATTGCCTGTGAATGCTGAAATGTCAAGATGATGCTGACATACAGAATAAATATTCTAGAAAATGAAACCTAATCACCAACAGGTACTCTGAACCAGCAACCATCAGGCCGGGAGACGACCCAGGATGTGCTTGTATTGTTGTGTGAATGCTAAGAAGCAACAATACTAGCACATCCTAAAAACGCCCGACAAAGTCACAATCACAGAACTGTAACCCTTCCCGAATGCCTCGTGTGCCGTAAAAAGTTTCCCACATGCAGTCAAGTCTTATGACTTGCTGTCTTATGACTTGACAATGTGGGCCATTACTCAACATTTGGCTGGCTGGAGGTCAAGTGTTGAGCAGAACGGTCAGTGTTATCATACTGAAAAGAAACAGCATTCTAGGAAGGTATCAAATCACATCATTTCAAGAATAGAAATAAATCACATAAAATATGAGAATAAAGGCGGGAAGCAGAGAGAGGCTGCTCTCCTTTTGAGGAAAATAGGTCACAAGGAAACCATTCGCTGGAGGAGGTCCAAATACTCACGAATGAGCCAGATTCCTGCCAGTCGACCTTTTAAAGAGACTCGCCAAGGGAGTCAACGTGCCTTACACAAAACACAAGGGAAATCTAAGCTTTATAGAAAAACATATCACTAGGCAGTTCAGACACTCCAAAGACATAATTTTTTGCCAACTCTGTGGGGGCTTTATTTCCCCAATATTGCGATGTCATGTAAGGATGCAGTGGTTGCTTGCTCAGTTGTGTTATTATTTGCTGTGTCTGGACGCAACCCGACACAAGCATGCACCCACAGAGCTTGGACAAGCCATAAAACAATTGCTCCTCCCCAGTTAATGTATAATCTGTGGACCCTCCGTTTTCATGATTTATCCGTTCCAGACAGTGCGCCTAAATATTTTCTTAGTCAATTAATCGACTAATCAGTTAGGTCCTTGACCAGCAGTGTCCATTTGCCACCTGAGGACGTTTTTTTTTTTTTTTATTGGCCTAATAACGGCCAATAAAGTTTAACGGCCATTAAAATTTAATTCAACAAGAAAACTAAAAAAATAACCAACAACTGCAAAAATGGAAAATATCGACAGTAATTTTAAAAAGAATAAAGTAAAAAAAAATATGAACAGAAAAAAGTTGCAATCTAACAGGAAAAAGTCTTAATTTGATAAGAATAACACTGTAATATTATGAGGACAAATACCATTTTAGTATCATGAAGTTGAAATATTACAGAAAAAAGCTTTAATATTTTGAGAATCAAACAAAGCAACAAATATGGTTGTAATATTTGGAAAATCAATGTTATGATATATAATGAGAATAAAGTCAAAATATTATGGGAATAAAATCATAATTATGAGAAGAAAATATACAAGAATTTTGAAACTGTTGGAAAATTAAAAACTAAAAGAGCAGAAATGGAAAAAAGCAGGTGTAATTTTATGACAATAATTTAAAACATGAAGAGAAACATTTTAAATACACTTGTAACATAATGAGGAAAAATAATGTCATTTTAGTAGCAAAGCTTTGAAATATGAAAGAAAACGTGCTATTTCTAAAAAGTCATAATAATATAAGAAACAAACAAAACTAAATAAAATTGCCATTTTAGGAAAATTAAGTTAGGGGGAAAGTTATATTATTATATGAATAAAGTAAAAATATAATATTACAAAAAGAAAATTTATTACTCTAAAATTTAGTACTTAAAGTGAAAGTTGAACTATTTAGAGGATTTCAAAAAACAGCTAAAACATGTGTTGGCATATATTCATGTCGATTTACAAAATATTGATAATATTTACATCTTGAAATTAAACAATGATTAATCAAATACCAAAATAGGAAATGAATTGGATAATTAATTAATCGCCAATTAAGTGTTGCAGATAAGATAGAGTAAACATTTGATACAGTAGTGTGCTGTGTATCATTGGATTTTTGCATCACATTGCATAAAAAGTGGACTTGCATCCGGGTTTTGACAAACGGGCAACGGTTGTTAGAAAAACACCACAACGCCTATACACCCCGATTCCACAGAGGAGAGAAAATAATTCCAGCATGCAGTTGGCGAGCAACGGGTCGATAAATCCACTCTCAGGCAGCTCTATGCAGATATCTGCTGGCCACACTGCAGCCTTGTCCATGGAGCGACATCAACGCCAAGCCCTTCCCTTCCACAATGAATTAAAGTGGCAGGCAGTGAGTGGTGCAGCAGCAGCCATTTGGTGCTGCTAACAAGGCTGTGTCTATGATAGACTCCAGGCTGCAGATTTAATGCAGTCATACACCGGATCAGAATTAGATGAGGCAGCAAAGTTGCATCATGTACAACTTGGCCATACTGCATTTGTTGAAAAAACAAGGCAGGTAATAATAGCTGCAGGCCTCATTTGATCCCTAGCAACATTGTGTTTGCGCCTTTCCTCGTCCACCGATACAGCAAATACACTTAGGATTTATAGCTGTTTGCACACTGGAAACAGCTAATGCTGGCAAATAAAACACTAACAAATACAGAATCAATATGCTCATGATAAAAGCCAAAGAGTTTTGAGGCAAAAGGGCTGCACTCTTAATTTTATTGTTAATTTTTCTACATTACGTTATAAAACACACATTGTTGTATTTCCATGTGATATTTTTTACTCTTATCGAAAAAGCTGCTGTTGTCATTTCCTTGCATGTCTTGACGACAATAACAAATCTTTCTTCTAGGAGGTGTCAAACCACAGCATTAACTGCGATTATTTAATTATTATTTTGTATGTTTTATTTTATTTTATTGGCATTAATCTAATTTTTAATCTCTAACTTTGCAAACTACAATTGTAGTTGGGAGGGCAAATGGAGGAGCTTTGGGTAGCAGAGAGGAGATGTAACAATGGAGGAGCATGTGAGAGTTCTCGGCCCAACGCATGAGAAATGTACATTTCAAAAACGCCCCCAGGGCACCATTGATAAAGTGCAGAGTGATATGTCTTATTTGTAAGAAGAAGTTTGCTTACCACCGAAGTAGCTGAAGTTAAGTGACCTTTTAGCTACATTTAAATTTTAAAATACTTATTAATTTACTCCCATGTACGCATAGGTTGGTTCGAGATCTGACGGTATGATAACCTTGGGCAAAAATATCACGGTTTCACGGTATTATAATTACAACTCTAAAATGTCTTATTTTTAAAATGACTTTACTGAAAAGAAGAGGGGAACATTTTTTCAGTTGAGCGGTCATTTTTAAACAATACAGTGGTATGCAAAAGTTTGGGCACCCCTGATAATTTTCTAGATTTTCCTTTAAATATCATTAGTTGTTTGGATCAGCAGTTTGAGTTAAATATATCATATAGCATACAAACACTGTGATATTTGAGAAGTGAAACAAAGTTTTTAGGATTTACACAAAGAGTGTAATAATTATTTAAACAAAATTAGGCAGGTGCATAAGTTTGGGCACCCTTGTTGTTTTATTGATTTGAATACCTTTAGCACTAATTATTGGAACACAACATTTGTTTGGTAAGCTCAATGAACCTTGACCTACATGCAGGGTATTTAAGATGGCCAATTGCAAAATGTGCTCCTCTTTGCATCTTCTCCGTGTGAAGATGCGTGTGGCAACATGGGAGCCTCAAAACAACCGTCAAATGACCCTAAAAACAAAGATTGTTCAACATCATGGTTTGGGGGAAGGATACAAAAAGCTAGCTCAGAAAAAAGATGCTGTGGACTGATGAAACTAAAATAGAGATATTTGGACGTAACAAGAGGCGGTTCATGGCGGATGAAGAACACAGCATTCCAAGACAACACAACGCTATCCACAGTGGAAAAAAAAAATTTAATTGAAGATCGCATGGATTCTAGTCAGTATCGGCAGATTCTTGTGAACAATGTTCAAGAATCAGTGACAAAAGTTGAATTTATTTACAGTAAATAATTTTTAAAACTTGTAATGTATCTGATAGTGTGGTGAATGTGCATATCACATCATGTCCACAATGTTTTGGTTGATGGATTGTGTATTTGTTAAGATTTTATTCATTTGCTTGTGTCACCAACTTTCACTTCCATTTCCGGGTCATGTGATTGTTGTTAGCAACTGTTGCTAAGTATTTGTTGCTTGTTGTTCAGTGGAGAGTAAATGGCTTACACCACTTATGCTCAACTTCTGAATCACATCTCCACGTTTGGTGATCTAGATGTGAGTGATATGTTGGCCGACAACCATGACAAGAGCTTGGCCGTACCGGTGGAGTGACGACACGCATGCCTTCACCAAGTTCTTCCTCTTAGCGCTACTGCACATGCGTATAACAAGGAACGTGTTGTCAATGGAGTAAATCTTCCACATGTGCATCCCTTTGAAGGAATCTTTCACGTGAGTATAATTCTTTCACTTACTAATGCTATATTAGTGTGTTTTGTCATTTTCTACACCTTTTAAGCTTCAATGTGGCGTGTCAAAATGTGTCTGCTTACACTACATGCGATTAAAAGATGACATGTGCCACATATTAGGTCATGATAGTCAAGTTAACATGTACTTACCGTATTTTCCCTAATTTTCTTGAACGTGCGACTGCAATTTACACAGCGGTGCGGCTAATTTATCACCATGTTCTAATCTTGTGATATATATTGAGGGATTATCGGTCACTCATGGCCTGCAGAAAGAACAGCGACCATGTCATGTCGTGCTGTTGGTTGCACAAACCCACCCATCCATCCATTTTCTATAACGCTTATCCTCATTAAGGTCGCGGGTATGCTGGAGCCTATCCCAGCCGTTTTGATAAAAACAACATAGCTGCAAAGCCATGTCAAATCCATGTGCTACGGGATGTTCAACTCCACAAGGGCACATGTCTTGTAACACATCGGTGCCTCTTGATGCTACCGAGGCATCTAACATCACTAGCTATGCAGTGACAGTTAAGTTGTCAACACGTCGGCATAAGTTCACAGCTCGTGCACATGGTATTAAAACATCAAAGCCCAGTTCCAACTGCGAGGAATAACATAGGACACAATAAAGTATTTCACCATAGTGGCCATGCTGGACGGTATGACGGACTAGGGCTACGGTATGACGGACTACCCGCGACCCTAGTCACAGCGGGCTTTAGGGGGGAGGCGGGGTACACGCTGGACTGGTCGCCAGTCAATCGCAGGGCAGGCATACAACCATTCACACTCACATTCATACCTATGGACAATATAGAGTCGCCAATTAACCTAACATGCATGTTTTTAGATTGTGGGAGGAAATCTGAGCAACCAAAGAAAACCCACGCATGCACGATCATATAAGGGGTATAAATATATACAGTATATATATATATATATATATATATATATTCCATCCATCCATCAATTTTATATACTGCTTATCCTCATTAGGGTCGCGGGCATGCTGGAGCCTATCCCAGCTGGCTTTGGGTGAGAGGCGGGGTACACCCTGGACTGGTCGCCAGTCAATCGCAGGGCACATACAGACAAACAAACATTCACACTCGCATTCATAGCTATGGACAATCTAGAGTCGCCAAAACCCACGCACGCGGGATCATATAAGGTGTATAAATAAATAGATAGATAATTAAATAAATAAATATTTCTATAAGTAAATTCATCCTACGTGGATTGTAATATTCCTACTTAATACAATTCCAATCCATAATGACATAATCTTAATCAGGAACAGACCAACCAAGCGGGTATGCTGGAGCCTATCCCAGTTGGCTTCGTGCGGGAGGCGGGGTACAGCTTGGACTGGCAAGCTTGTTACTGCACCACTCACACTTGTTTACAGGCTTTACAACGCGTTTTGATAAGGTCAACATTTGTGTCATCTCAGGAGCCCGTAGGC
Source organism: Oostethus manadensis (assembly GCA_024372805.1). Lineage (NCBI taxonomy): Eukaryota > Metazoa > Chordata > Actinopteri > Syngnathiformes > Syngnathidae > Oostethus > Oostethus manadensis. Next base: position 1,074,202 of record QODF01000138.1, read on the forward strand.
CTACATTCAGCACGAATGGCACGAACGGTTTTCAATGGGTTTTAAATTAGTTTTCAGATACTGGTATTTACAGATATTACATTTTTATGCCAGTTTCGGACATCCCTAGAACAAATATACAGTATATAATCACATTCTGTCATTTATCTTTATTACCATTAATAAAATACTGTAAAAAACGAGCATATTTCAGACATGGTGATTAATCATGACTAATTTGAAAACTATGATTAACAAAACAGCTTTTGCAAAAACTAGTGAGCAAATTCTTCATAGAAACTACAAACTACTTAACTGCTTATTTTGATTACTTCTCACTTATTTCATACATAATTACTTATTCCATACTCTCTGTTCTCTGATGAAAGTTCAGTTCCAGTGTGTTTGCACGATACCACATGTCGTGTTTGCATAGTGTCAATGACTCCTATAGTTGAATATCTCCAAGTGGAAGCTACAGACACTTACATAACAAGCAAAAGAAAAGTCGAAGAGGACATGTTCTCACTCTGGAGCTCTTGGAAGGACTGATGAAGGACTGGCGGTCACGTTAACATGCCTTCCATTGTTCAACATCACAACTCGCCAAACAAAAACAACTCACGCCCTCACTCAAATTTGGGTTGAAGTGGTCTAGTTGTTAGGTGTCTCAAAGTCTGGAGATTTGTGTTCAAATCTCCATTGGCACGTTTCTGCTTGGGGTTTGCATGTTCTGCTTCTCGGGGTACTGCGGTTTCATGCCAACCTCCCAAAATACGCATATTATGCAAATAGAGACTCTAAATTTTCAATTCAGCAATTGATGATTCTGAAAACTTTAACAGATTTTTTTGGCAAAACCTTTTTGCAGGTGTTCAGAGAATACATTTCAAGCGTGGTTTATTGTTTGTCACACCTGACTGTATTATTAAACCCACACATCAATTCATTAGAGTTCATTTTTCCAATCATATTTCACACAAAGTTGAATCTTCCAAAGTCAACCACAATTCACACTTCGGGTGAACACAGGCAAACTTCATTTTATTAATTTCAAAATATTGTCCATTTAGATGAATTATTCAGGTGGCCAAGTAGTTAACATGTTGGCCACACAATCAGGAGATCTGCAAGATCTGAGTTTGAATCTCATACATGTCTTTGGAATGTGGGAGGAAACCGGAGTACCCGGAGAATACCCACGCACGCACGGGGAGAACATGCAAACTCAAAGATGCCCAACGGAGATTCGAACCCAGAACCTTATGACTGTGTGGCTAACATGCTACCCACTGATCCACCGTGCGGCCCGGCCCGCAATGTATTCACACTGTCATTATTATAAAATTCTTATTAAGGGGTACAAGAATTGTTTATTCAACACTCCTAACCTAAATTTGTCATACAAATAGTGTATAATTAGTCATCACTGTAAGTACAATAACATCCATCCATCCATTTTCCTCCGCTTATCCGGGCCCGGATCGCGGCGGCAGCAGCTTCAGTAGGGAAGTCCAGACTTTCCAGTCCCCAGCTACCTCGGGAGGACACCAAGGCGTTCCCAGGCCAGCTGTGAGACATAGTCCCTCCAGCATGTCCTAGGTCTTCCCGGGGGCCTTCTCCCGACTGGGCATGCCCAAAACACCTCACCAGGGAGGTGCCCGGGAGGCATCCAAACTAGATGCCCGAGCCACCTCAACTGGCTCCTCTCGATGTGAAGGAGCCGCGGCTCTACTCTGAGCTCCTCCCGGATGGCCGAGCTCCTCACCCTATCTCTTCGGGTGAGTCCAGCCACCCTACGAAGGAAACTCATTTCCGCCGCTTGTATCCGCGATCTCATTCTTTCGGTCATGACCCATAACTCATGACCATAGGTGAGGGTGGGAACGTAGATTGATCGGTAAACAGAGAGCTTTGCCTTCCGGCTCAGCTCTCTCTTCACCACGACGGTCCGGTACAGCGACCGCATTACTGCAGATGCTGCACCGATCCGTCTGTCGATCTCACGCTCCAACCTTCCCTCACTCGTGAACAAGAACCTGAGATACTTGAACTCCTCCACCTGAGGCAAGACCTCACTCCCAACCCGGAGGGTACAGTCCACCCGTTTCCGACTGAGAACCATGGCCTCGGATTTGGAGGTGCTGAGTCTCATCCCAGAAGCTTCACACTCAGCTGCAAACCGCTCCAGTAAACGCTGAAGGTCACAGCCTGATGAGGCCATAAGGACCACATCGTCTGCAAATAGCAGAGACGAGATCCTAAGGTCACCAAGCTGGACTCCCTCAACACCTTGACTGCGCCTAGAAATTCTGTCCATGAAGATTATGAACAGAATCGGTGACAAAGGGCAGCCTTGGCGGAGGCCAACGTTCACCGGAAACAAGCTCGACTTACTGCTGGCAATGCGAACCAGGCTCCTGCTTCGATTGTACAAGGACCGAATGGCACGTAGAAGCGGACCATCAATCCCGTACTCCCGGAGCACCCCCCACAGGACACCACGAGGGACACGGTCGAATGCCTTTTCCAGGTCCACAAAGCACATGTAGACTGGTTGGGCAAACTCCCACATACCCTCGAGTACCCTTGCAAGGGTGTAGAGCTGGTCCAGTGTTCCGCGACCGGGACGAAAACCACATTGCAGCTCCTCTAACCGAGGTTCGACTAACGGTCGTACCCTTCTCTCCAGCACCCTGGAGTAGACTTTCCCAGGAAGGCTGAGGAGTGTGATCCCCCTATAGTTGGAACACACCCTCCGGTCACCCTTTTTAAAAATGGGGACCACCACCCCGGTCTGCCAGTCCAGAGGTACTGTTCCTGACTTCCATGCAATGTTGTAGAGGCGTGTCAACCAACACAGTCCTCCAACATCCAGAGCCTTGAGAAATTCTGAGCGGAACTCGTCTACCCCCGGAGCCTTGCCACTGGGGAGTGATTTGACTACCCCAATTACCTCAGCCACGGTGATAGAACTGTCCACGTACGTATCCTCAGACTCNCGGGGGGGAGTTCCCGTGTGGCTTCTTCAGGCTAGGCCCGGCCAGGTCCCACGGGTGAAGACCTGGCCACCAGGCGCTCGCCTGCGAGCCCCTCCCCCAGGCCTGGCTCCAAGGTGAGGCCCCGGTATCCCACGTCCGGGCGAGGTGCGGTCACTCCTCTTGATTTTTTTCATAGGGGTCTTCTGAATTACTCTTTGTCTGGCTCGTCACCTAGAATCTGTTTGCCTTGGGAGACCTTACCAGTGGCATAAAGCGCCCGACTACATAGCTCCTAGGATCACTCGGGCACTCAAACCCCTCCACCGCGGTAAGGTACAGATTTAATAAGATAAGATTTTCTGGACATAAAACACATAACGACAAAATCCACACTGCCGTGGTGAACCCCCGAACGTTCACGTTCATTTACAGTTTTTTGTCTTTTAGCAAAAAACAGACATTATTCTCTCTAAGTGGGTAACAATTTAATAATACAAGTAAAATGTACAGCAGAGCTCTATAATTTCCACGCAGACAGAATTGAGGAATTGGCCAATAAAAAAAGAATTTATTGTTAAACGCGGAATCTCACTGAAATAGACCAATTGTGAATTGTGAGGAGAGGGAACTTCTGTGTGGGGAAGTATTTCCCCAGTGGACAACTCAATTGTGACGGAATTGCATTACAAATACTAACGAACTAAACACTTGCGACCTGAAACGCTGGCAACTTGGAAACTCCCCTATCAAGGCGTTTGAATGGAAGGCAGCAAGGCTAGCATAGTTTAGCAAACCATGCTAGTGTGGTTGTGTGTGTGCAACTTACGCCACTACAAAATAAAAGCTGCCAAACCTTAAAAATGTGGGTTTTTTCATTCATTCATTCATTCATTTTCTATACCGCTTATCCTCATCAGGGTCACGGGGATGCTGGAGCCTATCCCAGCTGACTTTGGGCGAGAGGCGGGGTACACCCTGGACTGGTCGCCAGTCAATCGCAGGGCACATATAGACAAATCATTCACCCTCACATTCATACCTATGGACAATTTAGTGTCGGCAATTAACCTAACATGCATGTTTTTGGAATGTGGGAGGAAACCGGAGTACCCGGAGAAAACCCACACACGCACGGGGAGAACATGCAAACTCCACACAGAGATGCCCAACGGAGATTCGAACCCAGAACCTCCTGACTGTGAGGCCAACGTGCTACCCAGTCATCCACCGTGCGGCCTGTGGGTTTTTTAAAGTTTATTAAAAAAAATACATTGTATGAATGGATATATATTTTCTATATAGGTACATATATAGATTATTCCAGTGTTTTTCAACCTTATTTGAGCCAAGGCACACCACCAGCAGAAAATGTAAACATGAATCTCTGTAGCCTATAGAAACAATATAAAGTCAATATAAAGTGTTGCCACCTATTGCTATTTAGCTTATTACATGGTCACTCTGCCAAACATTGGACAGCACAGACACTTAGCAATGGCACATTATTGGCGGACTCATTTTCAAAATATTTTTTTACATCAATTAGGGGAAAGTGGATGATTTCCCACGGCACACCAGAGACTACACCACAGCACAGTAGTGTGCCACGGCACAGTGGTTGAAAAACACTGGATTATTCATTCATTCATTCATTCATTTTCTATACCGCTTATCCTCATTAGGGTCGCGGGTATGCTGGAGCCTATCCCAGCTGACTTTGGGCTGAAGGCGGGGTACACCCTGGACAAGTTATATAGATGATTATTTACTTTTTTAATTGTGTGATTATGATTATTATGACATATGTGGAGAGCTGCTGAAAACGTACTTTTCTCTTGGAGATTAATAAAGTATCTATTTACCTATCTACATGTTGACCACAGTTAGTAGGAATATAATTTAAAATATCATCCTAATGTTTCACTGTGCTTTAGTTTGATAAGAATGCATCATCTGTCTGCCTTGTCAGCATAAAACGTTACGTTTTGTGCTGACATTCACTTTGTTTCTTATTAAAGGGAGAACGAAAAATCGCCCGTAAAATGTGTAGTCAATTGACGACAGGTTGTCACATGCTAAGCCTATCTGCAGTATGTCGGCGTGTGAGATCGCTTACGTTTCAAACTCATTCACTTTCTGGCCGGCATCTAGCAAGCTCGTTTTTGTCGAGCTACAAGTACCGTTCATGGGATATATCAGTCATTGATCATCATCACGACTTACTTTTTCACTTAACAATCTTTCTCTCTTGTTACCATTATGAAACTTATGGCTTGTCTTCCAAACACTAGTTGTGTGTCGTAACAGAAACACTTAAAGTGTCCAACTCTCTCACCAGCTGATGTTGAGTAGTTCGGAGAGAATTTGCTGCACCTCGTAATATTTTTATGAATGTTATTCAAACATGACACCTGTATTTAATGACAAATGGGCGCACTGAGTGGACATGTGCTTTGTAAATAAAGTACAATTTAAATGTTGGCATTCACACATAAACATATAAATCACCTCTCCTTTCGTTTTGTCAGAGTCGATTTAATAGATGAATGTGATTTAATAGTGCTGCAATAGTGCAACAACTGTGCGATCGTAACAAAGAACTCATTTCTCTTACCAAAATATTTCAATTGTTAGTTCGTTAATTGTGTTATTTTGAGCTAAATATATTATTAAACAATTCATTTCCAGGACTGCACGGAGGCTGAGTGGGCAGCATGTTGGCCACACAGTCAGGAGATCAGGGTTTTAATCTCCGTTGGGCATCTCTGTGTGGAGTTTGCATGTTCTCCCCGTGCGTGTGTGGGTTTTCTCCGGGTACTCCGGTTTCCTCTCACATTCCAAAAACATGCATGTTACGTTAATTGGCGACTCTAAATTGTCCATTAGACAATGTTCTGGACACGCGGGTGAATAGAGGGGCTGAACTGTCAACTGACCACCACCTGGTGATGAGTTGGATTAGATGGCGAGGAAAGATGCCGGACAGACCTAGCAGACCCAAACGCGTAGTGAGGGTGTGCTGGGAACGTCTGGCAGAGTCTCCCGCTCGTCGAGTCTTCAACTCTCATCTCCGGCAGAGCTTCGCCTGCATCTCGAGGGAGGACCGGGATATTGAGTCCGAATGGGCCGTATTCCGTGCCTCCATTGCTGAGGCAGCTAGTTGTAGTTGCGGCCGTAAGGCGGTCGGTGCCAGTCGTGGTGGCAAGCCCCGAACCCGATGGTGGACACCGGGGGTTAGGGCTGCTGTCAAGCTGAAGAAGGAGTCCTATCAAGCACGAATGGCTTGCGGGACTCCCCAAGCAGTTGACAGGTACCGGCAGGCCAAGCGGCACGCGGCTTTAGCGGTTGTCGAGGCAAAAACTTGGGTGTGGGAGGAGTTCGGTGAGGCTATGGAGCACGACTTTCGGTCGGCCTCGAAGAGGTTCTGGCAAACCGTCCGACACCTCAGAAAGGGGAAGCAGCCCCCAGTTCACACTGTTTACAGTGCGGACGGGGGCTTGCTGACCTCGACTGTGGATATAGTTGGTCGGTGGAAGGAATACTTCGAGGCCCTTCTCAATCCCACTGACATGCCTTCCATAGAGGAAGCAGAGTCTGAGGATACGTACGTGGACAGTTCTATCACCGTGGCTGAGGTAATTGGGGTAGTCAAATCACTCCCCAGTGGCAAGGCTCCGGGGGTAGACGAGTTCCGCTCAGAATTTCTCAAGGCTCTGGATGTTGGAGGACTGTGTTGGTTGACACGCCTCTACAACATTGCATGGAAGTCAGGAACAGTACCTCTGGACTGGCAGACCGGGGTGGTGGTCCCCATTTTTAAAAAGGGTGACCGGAGGGTGTGTTCCAACTATAGGGGGATCACACTCCTCAGCCTTCCTGGGAAAGTCTACTCCAGGGTGCTGGAGAGAAGGGTACGACCGTTAGTCGAACCTCGGTTA
>QODF01000138.1:1081801-1097394 GCA_024372805.1 Oostethus manadensis
AGATAGGGTGAGGAGCTCGGCCATCCGGGAGGAGCTCAGAGTAGAGCCGCGGCTCCTTCACATCGAGAGGAGCCAGTTGAGGTGGCTCGGGCATCTAGTTTGGATGCCTCCCGGGCGCCTCCCTGGTGAGGTGTTTCGGACATGCCCAATCGGGAGAAGGCCCCCGGGAAGACCTAGGACACGCTGGAGGGACTATGTCTCACAGCTGGCCTGGGAACGCCTTGGTGTCCTCCCGATGAAACTGGAAGAGGTCGCTGGGGACCGGGAAGTCTGGACTTCCCTACTAAAGCTGCTGGCCCTCCGACCCGGACCCGGATAAGCGGAGGAAAATGGATGGATGGATGGATGGATGGATGGATGGATGGAAATTGTCCACTAGAGTGTGAATGTGAGTTTGAATGGTTGTATGTCTGTGTACCCCGCCTCTTGCCTAAAGTCAGCTGGGATAGGCTCCAGCATACCTGCGACCCTAATTGAGGATAACCGGTATCGAAAATGGATGGCTGGATGGACAATTGGTTTCCTGTGTATTTGTATTGCTTTAAAATAGGCATCCAATTAAATTTAGGTTTGTGTCAAAAAGTACAAAATGTCTTACTTTTGTACAACACGTAGGACTAAATAGGTCAGGTAACAAAAGGATATTCTTCATTTTAGACAGTGCTCTCAGCAACTTTTCTCATTAAATTAACAGTTTTGCTCTTTTGTTCTTCATGTTCTTTAAAAACGGTAAATAAATAAGTTCCCAACAGTAGAGAGAATGAGTTGTGAGCTATGTATGCATATATATTTTACATATACATGTAAAAAAGAGTCAAATAATTAAAAGATAAGTGACTTTTGACGTGTATTATTTCTTAGCTTTCATGGGCCACATACAACAATATGGCGGGCCGAATCTGACCCCCGGGCTGGGAATTTGACACCCATGGTTTAACATACAGTATATTGACCTACACTGAATTGGTTTTAGCATCTTTAATGCACATAATGTGTCAAAGTGGCACCCATCATAGTTGAAAACATTTTGGAACGCCCCGTTTTCATTTTTTACCCAAAATAAATGGCTCTATCGAAAGCTGACAAGCTGAATTTTCCCCAACGGTCAGAATGTGCCTAAGTGCTACTGACACTGACAAATACAGGTTTTACTAGTTTTTGTTTTTTTTCTCAGAAACGTGCCTTCAAATTAACCAGTTTGGAGGTATGGACAGGAAAACACAACGGCGTCATAGCTTGAGGGCTTACCTAATCCTACTTCAAATTTGACCAGGTGTTTTTTTTACACTGGTTTCTCCACGAGTTCAGATCAGGGCATTTCAAAGGTGTTGTATTTGGAGACCAACCGAGTTTTTTGTTGCTCCGTTATGCAGGAGTTTCTTGCAATTATGGCAAAACCACAGTCATCAACCAGTTTGTCTTTGTTGTCACAATTTCTTTGGCTATGTAATGTGTCAGTCATCATTAAAGTGCTCAGGACACTAAACATTTTTGCAAAAAGCAGTGTTACTACATATACATGTATACAGTATATTCATTATTCAATATTTATAGAATAAGTCACCTGGCACTGTCTCAGTTTGGGAAGCCAGAGGTATGTTGTTTGACCGGCAGTGATTGACACTCACACACAATTTATGCAGACTGCAAGGTGTTGGACAAGTGAGCAGTGGTCCCCGTTTAGCTAGCCTAGAGATTTGTCATAAAAAACACATACTGCATAGTATTATTCTAAGATTACTAGAATATATCTAGTACATGACTTTTTACAGCGAAGGCCAGGTGGTGAAAAATGAAAGGATGTAAGTGTCACCTTGATAGCTTGTAAAGCGTAGATATGCTAAGAAACTATATTAGATTTTTTTTAAAAGCATCTCAACTTTGTGATATACCCCTCTTTGCTCCTTCCCCTCCGTTTTTGCTGTTTGTTTTTTTGTTTTATTTTTCAGATATTTCAACTTTCTTTGTAAACCTCTAAAGTTTTCTTCTCGTAATATGTAGACTTTATTTCAATAATATTGTAACTTTTTTCCTTTTAACCTAAATTTCCAAAACTTATAATTTTATTATGGTTAGTTTTTTCTTATAATATTAAAACTTAAAAAATAACTCCAATAACTTTATGCTACTAAAATGACATAATCATTCTTTATATTACTTAGTTCATTCCCATAACATTGCTATTATATTTCTTGTTAGAATATGACTTTTTTTCTCTTAATATATTGACTTTGCTCTATTATTTTTTTTCCATTTCTGCGTTTGTTTGTTTTTTCCAGTTTTCCAACTACTTAAATGTTTTTCTTCTCGGTAAATGGGTCTTATGACTTTATTCTGATAATATTTTGACTTTATCCTCATAACAACTTTTTCTGCAACCTAATTTTCAAAAAATTACAACTTGATAGTTTTGTTTGTTTTTCATTTTATTATAACTTTTTTTTTAATGTTTAATGTTGTTTTTTTGAATATTTCAACTTTATGCTACTAAAATGCCATAACTATTCTTCTTTATTTTGGAGTCCTAAAATTTTCTTTTGTTTATTGTCTTCTTTTTTGGCATGTTAAGGTTGATTTTATGGTTGTATTTCATTTTTTAATGATGCTTTACTGCAGTGGTTCCCAAACTTATTTTGCAGCGCCCACCTTTTGGAGATAAAAAGATTTTCTGCGTCCCCCGCCCCGAAAAATATGGTAATAATGAAAAGTGTTCGTGGTAGCCCCGTGCCCCCCGTCATAACGCCAGTTTGAAAACCACTGCTTTACTGTGACATGTTCAAAATGAACTCAAACTCAAATTATATTTTTAGAATGTGCCACGGGCCAATAAAAACCAGCCACTAGACGCAAATGGGCCCAGAGCCGCACTTTGAATACCCCTGACACAACCCATCACTACACAAGTAGAAAAAAACCATATAAAAAAACAACAATTTTTCTGTGATCACCAATTCTCTTTAAGACTCTGGACAAACTCCCAAGTAAATGTCCAAGCAATGACTAGTTTCAGTTTTGTTTATGTTGACAACCGCTTATGTCGACGTAAGTCAGCCAGTCAAAGAGACTTCCACGTAAACACACTGTAGTAAATACCCACTGCCCAAATGAAATGCTCCCAACTTACAGCAATCTCCCTGCAGGCAGACATTGATATTCCAGTGCCTTCTATCTGTTTCAGTGCATATTCCTTCTCGTCTATCCTGTAGGGGGAAAAAATACAGTATATCAGAGTGCTATTTACTTTCTACAAATCACTTTTTTTGTCATGTATATTTCATGTTTGTCGGATGGATATACATTATTGCTTGAACAGTTATTGGGAAAATAGCTGAGTGTTGTGTAAGTGGATTTAAAACAATGCAAAATGAAATGGCAAATGCAGCTTGTACGCAGCATCAAATGATACTTGCTTCAGCTGGCACTAATCAAACAAATCTTCAAAAGAGCTCAATCCAGACCCACTTGAGCCTAATTTGCATTGGAGAGGTTTATGGATTTGCTGGCGCTCTTAAGATTACAGTGCATCCTTGATACTAATTAACAGCACTGCAAATAAAATGTCCTATTTTGTTCTACACTCTTATCATTCCCAGACAAAAGTGACCATCAAAATACATGCAGCCAAATTAGACTCTGTAAACACAAAAGGAGTATTGGCCAGACTAGAAAGAATATGTATTACAAGTTATTTATAGGCACACAGATTACAATTATCACCATTTGTTTGTTTACATTTGATTGGTCAACTGGGTTTGCTCGGCTATCAACCAAAAAGTGTTTCTTGACAAATACCTAACACATTGGGCTGCTGAATACAGTACATGTCTGTGTTTGGGACCGTCACTCATTAGAATTACTAGAGCTGCAACAATTTTTTGAAGAATCATCGGTTTTGGATTTAAAAATTTAAATATCTTCTGTGAATATTTTTTAATTGAATAAGGAATTTCTTTTACAAAAAGCAAAAATGAAAAAACAGCACAAACTTTACAAAAATAAAGTTTCAAATATAAGGAAAATACAGTCACAATATTACAACAAAACAAGTTGTAATTTCATGATTATAAATAGAAAAATATACAATTACTAACATCTAAAAATGATTTAAATATAAAATTAAAGTTGAAATATTGAAGAACTTTTTTTCTAAACAAAACAAAGAATAAAGGTTTTAATTTTTTGTATTCAATCGCAAAAAAGCTATGATATTACAAAAATAAAGTCAAAATATTATTGCAATAAAGTCTTAACATGATTTGGTAAAAAGATTTGGTAAAAACGACAACAACAGAAAATGAGTATAAAAGTGTGATTTAAGAAGAAAAGTTTAATGATATCTAGAAGTAAGCAATGCCAGCGACTGTGTGTGAATGCGTGACGCTGAATGAACAAAAGAAAGAGAATAAACAGAAATAAACAGGAAAGTTGCGAGTATATGATGCTAAAGTTAGCATGCTAACAGTGCTAACATGCTAACGTTAACATGCAACACTCTAATAAGGGGGAAAAACACAAGTGAGCAGGAAAGGTGTGAGTGCACGGTGCTAAAGTTAGCATGCTAACAGTGCTAACATGCTAACGTTAACGTTCAACACCCAGCATGGTAGAGCTAGAGTTCTGCGTGTGTTAATACTTACAAAAATGTTGAAATATGCTACTATGCTAGTATTAGCCTGCTAACACGATAGCACTAAGTGTTTACATAAGTTTCTACTCATAAAAACAGCTAAAATTCTACAATACTCATTTCGGGATTTCAGCAATGCTAACATTAGCATGCTTCCCCTTAGCATGATAGCACAAAGTGTTTCTGTAAGTCTGTACGTATAAAAATGGCTCGTCGTTCATTTCAAAGAACCAGCTCTTAGAGCCGATACGTTCGTGGGCTTAGAAAGGCACCTTGGGAAGGGCACCTGAGGGAATCTCAGCCCACACCGTAGAACGGACACCAAAACCGTTTGCAAAAAAAATAAATTCCCCAATGATTCTGTCTTGGCAGCAATCTGAGTTGGTTGAGGAATGTGGAACTTTGAAAATTTCCCCATTCATTCCCGGTGGGAAAAATGTCTTGAAAAAGGTGGAAAGCTGTGACTTTTGGGAAAAAACAAAAATGGTCACATACTATTCCCAAATGTGCTGAACAATTTGATGCTTAAATGGCGTGAATCAGTGAGATGAGTTAGACGCCGAAAAACAGCAGAATCCCACATTGACACGATAATACGCAATAGTACGCTTTTGACATCGAGAGCACAGCGCTGTGATACAGGCCCTATGAATTCCGTTTTAATTTATTAGAAGTTTTTTTTTACATTTTACACTTATTTTTACCAGTGTGTGTAATTTTTGTGTTAGTGAATAAAAGGCCAGTTAATTAAGTGCAAAAAAAACGTACATTTACTGATGCAATTTCTTGCAATGTCACTTCTAAGCATATCTGCATGGATTGGTTTCTAATGTTAAATAGCCCTTGCATCCTTTGATTTTTATGGTGGAAGCATCTCCCGATGGAAAAAATGAATCCCCCTGCCCAAGATGTACCAAATGTATGACGCAAAAACAGTTAGTGGTTTGCTCCGCAACATATCAGAAAAGACGTGAAACTGTCCGTCACTTTTTCCAAAGTCAAAGCTGATATGTGTGAATATTTGGTTTTGCCTAAAACACGAACACATATGCTTTCATGCTTGATTATCTATGCATGACTAGGGCATTAAAATGTTCATATTTGAGAGGCTAAAATCAAAAGAAACTTGCATTTTTTTAAGAAAAAAAAACATTAATTGAATACCTAAACAGTTGCTGATTAATCGGATCATCAATTAATCATTGAATCATAGAATAATTGCTGCAGCCTTTATTTTGCAGCACTGTTTTGCATTTTCTTTTCAGTGTTGCCATCCCCATACTTGTGATTTTTTTTATATATGCAGCAGGCCAACAAAACCAAGCTACCCAGGCCGCATTTTAGACACCCTTGATCTCAGAAAAGAACATGAGCGAGTATGATGAGGGATGCCAACTTCTCCCATTTACTGGGAAGATGCCCTGACATAATAAATTCTGGCATCGCATGTAATTGTTAAACATAACGGTCTACTTAAACATGTCAGAACATGGGCTTATTTCCATCACTGACTTCCCGTGTTATCGACACCAAGGAGTAGTGTCAGTACCGGTTTGATATTAGCAAAATTTTCCCGTTCTCTTTTATGTTTAATTGCTTTGTCTTTTTTGTTGTGTTGGGTCTTAAAACCACTTCATCCTTGGACACAGGAGGGCTCTGGGGACAAAAAGCCATACCTAAATTGACACTTACAGATTAATATACATGCAAAAAAAATACTATTTTATACTAATTGATAACACAAAAGTCATATTGGGAAGCACACAGAACACACACACACAGATATTTAAACAGTAATCCACACCTTTGCAACCACTCGGTTAAATTACTGTAATGCACTTTATTTTGGGGTGAGTCAGTCCTCCAGTGCTCGTTTACAGCTTGTTCAAAATGCAGCTGCACGTCTTTTAACTGGCACTCAAACATTTGAGCACATCACCCAAATTTTGTTTTCCCTTCACTGGCTGCCTGTGCACTTTAGGATCCAATTTCAATTACTTGTATTTGTTTTTAAGTGTTTAAATGGTGTTGCCCCGTTGTACTTTTCTGAGATTCTCAGTCCTTACAATCCTGCATGGTCTCTCAGGTCGGCAGACCAGCTCCTCTTGCATGCGCCAAAGACAAATCAGAAGCCCAGAGGGCACCGGGCTTTTGCAGTAGCTGCACCAAAATTTTGGAATGAGCTGCCTTTGAAAATTAGACAGGCCTCCTCTGTACCTGTTTTAAAATCTCTTCTTGAAACGCATCTGTGTATTTTGGCTTTTGGACCAGTTAGAGACGTTGACATTTTGTCATATTATTTTATTGATGTTATTTTTGAATCTGTTTTATTCCTGTAGCACTTTGGTCAAACGTGTTTTTAAAGTGTATTACAAATAAAGTTACAGTTAGTTACAGATATCCCTAAAAAAAACGGAACCCAGATGTTTTTATGGGCGTCTCAATTTTTTGACAGTTGCTAGTGCTTTAAAATGTCAAGTAAAAAGTATCTGCAAGGTTGGCCCTGTATTTACTTGGGATCAGATCGATACCAAAGTTTGCATTATCCGCCTAGTCTAGTCTGCACCAAAGGAGGAAGATACTTCAAAATTTGTCAACATCATTGAATGATTGTATCTTTAATTGTATAATAATAACTTATTCCCTGAGTTGTGATACCACAATATCAACAATGTAACCATACGAGTATCACAACAAGTAGAAAAGCACTTTCCCCCATGTTGTGATTTTTACTATATATATAATAAAGCCTACATATTTAGATTCCTTGCACATGAAAACATACCATTAGCATTTTGATTTATAATATCAATATTAGTTCAGTAGTTATTTGCAAAAATCACATTTTTCATAATGGTGGTTTTCTTCTGGATCTATCTCCATAGCTTTTGAAGATCCATTGGCACACTCCAGATTCCAAAGTGTCTTTGCTATGGTGTTTGTTGCATGTTTGTAGCTTCATTTGTTCTCTTCCTACCGTGAAAATTCCAAAGGTCCCAGATTTTTTCATATTCTGGATCATAGTACGCGGAATTATTCCATGATCTGGATCATTCTTTTGATATTTTATAGAACCTGTTGGAAACTTTTCCTGTGTTAAAGGGCTTTGACCATATTTTAAGTTTTATGCACAAATGCCAAAAATGCTTCCTTCTCGCAATCCTTTAAAAAAAAATTCCAGGATCCAGACCATGAGTTGGATCACCCCCAAAATTTAATCAGTACCCCATTTCCAACAATTCCTGCCAATTTCATCCAAATCCGTTCAGAACCTTTCAAGTTATTTTAAACACAAACAAACACACACCAGCAAAAACATAAAAAATATGTTTGTGAAAATTAAGAGAACTGAAAAATAGCGATCCCATTATGATACGACGCTGGTATTGTACTTGGTATCATTTCTACCGATGTTTGGATCGATCCGCCCACCCCAGATTGAAAGCAAATAATACAGTTGATACAACCCAGTGTTGTGGGGAAACATCCAGTCCACAGATAGAGAGATGTCGTTTCACGCACACAACAGCAACCTTACACCAGCATGCTTGTAGCGTGACAATGTGAAAGTGAAACAACCCAACTAGGACTAAAAGGGACCAAAAGTTTGATCGTGCAGTCCTGGTCATGGTGCTGAGAGCCTCGGCCGGGAAAAGGGGGTTTGAACTGCAACTATACGAACGATGAAACGTAACGTGCGTGTCCGTGGGTGAAAATAATTTGCTGCCCTCTTTGCTACACTATAAAATCAAGATGGGTCGCTACTACATTGTGTTGGAGGGGAGATACGCAGGAAGGAGGAGGGAGGCTGGTGAGTGACATGAAAACAAAAACAGACTATCACGTTGGGAGGGGATTCAAATCGAAACGCGCCGTTCAAAAACCCGCACGTTGCCTGAGAAAATTCATTTTCAGCGTTCAGATGCAACACAATGTCCATAGTCGCCTTACCCGTCTTTGCGCTTTGCTTTATAAACGTGCCCGTAGGTGCCTCGACCCACTTTGCAACCTTCATATTCGAAAAGATCCTCCACTCTCTCCCTCTCGGCGGCCAGCTTTGTTTTGAAGTCGTAATCCATTCTAACCCATAAATACGTCTTAATTTACAATAAAAAATAAAATATTAATTATTACATGCATTAATTAAATAATCTGCTCGGTTTATTCCCCCACCATTTCCTTGTTTGGGATTTTGGTCTGCTCCGCTTAATGTTCACTGGCTCGTTGACGTTTCTAATTGGTGCGCAGGGCATTTTGGGTAGTGCAGTTCTGGGGAGGAAGAGCAGCAGTTCGCCACTACGTAAGCAGAGGCGTGAAAAAACTACAACCCGCGTTTTTGGCTGCAGGATGTTGTCCTTTGCGTACTATTGTACGATGTAAATTTAGGCTTTCGGGATTGGTTGTTTGAATTACGTGTTGTATACTTACCCTGCTACTTGAACTGCTAATAGTCCACACGGTACCTTGATAACACGGTGATAAACACATAAATTAGGATCACTAAATCGTTAGAATCTAATGTTAGAATGTCCTATAGCCAAGCTTGTCCTATAGCCAAAATATAATTTATTTATTATAATACAGTACATCCACGGGCTAATCCAAAGGTAGGGTTACAGTTAACACTTTACATATTACATATGAATGTATATCTGACATATGTATTTATCTGACACAGTACGACACAAACTCCGATCTCCAATTTCTTTTTTTTTTTTGTCTTGTCCATCATCTCCATCTCCATCAATTTTAGTGATTGCATAGAATGAAGGTTCACTATTATTTTCTATAATTTATAAATAAAACGTGATTGTTAAGTTGAAACAGGTAATGAAATTAAGTGTAACTCTACACTTGGCCCACCCTGTATATATGTTATATATATGTTTATATATTGTACATCATACTTATGTATGTGTTGTGCATTCACATATACATATGTGTGTGTACTTGGGATAATTATATATTTAATTAACATTAATAAGTACTGATACAGTATACTGAATTTAATATTACTGAAATGCTCAGCATAATTATATAATATATAATACATTTACATGATTTGAATTCTTTGGTGACGTTTACTTAAAAAAAACAGTTAACAATAAAGAAACTTAAACTGCGAATTTTACGACGGGACTTCCGAGGAACCGGATGTCATCACGTGACGTCATGTCGTCATTGAAAACTCTGCCCTTGATAGAGTGACAGCTCTTTGGACCAGTCACACTTGAGCAACAGCAGTCCTATAATTCGATTGGCCAAACGGGGCGATGACGTTTCAGGGTTCATATATAAACCAGCCGCATCCAACGACTTACATCGCTGTACACAGTATGGCTGGCGATATTAGCTAGCACTCGCTAACGGTATTCTCTGCAAAAGGGAAGACGGTAACAAGAGAAAAATCAACATCTGGATTGCTTAACGGACTTGTACAACATTAAGTTACAACTGATTTAATACATATTAATTAAGACGAAACGTTATAACCGACGTTTTATTATTTGTTTTTTGGTTGGGTGTCTGTTGTCTCATGATGGAAGATAACGGTGCACATTTCTTCGAGGGGACCGAGAAGCTGTTGGAAGTGTGGTTTTCCCGGCAGGACGAGACCAAGGGAACCGGGGACCTACGAACCATCCCGAGGTTTGTGTCTTGTGGAAGTTGAGGCTCGTATCAGGTGTCCTCTTCCTCCTCGTCGTCTTCCTAACCCCGACCACATAATCAATCATTCGTAAGCTTGTTTAAAAGCCGAATTGGAACATGTTAGATGTCGTTCAGTCGTTTACTCATCTAAATGAAGACTACAGACTGGAGAGCTTGAGCCCACGCAACGAATTGGCTTCCATCGCCAGTCAAAAATGGCCACCCGGTCGGATTCATTCATTTGCCTAGTAGACTTATTCCAACTTAAGATGATTAAATGTTGACAGTTCAGACGTGTCTTTGCTTAACGTTTGAGCTAATTTAACCCGCCGGTTGAATTGTGACAAAAACACAACTTATACCGCCGTTAGTTTGACATTTGCTAGGTTTTTTTTTTGGGCACGGTTCAAAACATACGAAACAAATATGGCTGTCAAACAATTCTGATTGTGTCGGGTTGTGCTTGCCTTGGGCGATTTAGCAGTCATCAATAGTTAGGGTTAGGACACCGCGCCGGGTCTGTGGTGCTCGATACAATTACATCACCGAAAGGAATAATAAACGAGTCGTTTCTAAACGGTTGGGAGGCGGTGGTATCCACATTGATGTCCAGCATGTGGCCGCCCGTCACCACCGCGTGTTTGCTAGCTACCTGACACTTAACGAGGAAACCACAACTACTACGTCGTTCTCGTTCACTTCGCCCACATTTGAAAACCAGGTTGAACATTGCAGCCAAAATGATATAGCAACAAAAAAAAGTAAGTTAACGCCACAGAGTGGTCGCCGAAAGTGAAAAGGAGCAAGTTTCCCACTAGCTTGTTTCCGGTCACGTTGCCAAGCCATGCACGCTAGCCCCCTCCTCTCTCCTCGCCAGTGGGTTTCATTGGCTGGAGGCTGTGCATGCTACACGCTGCTGCGGTAACCTCTAGTTTGGCGTTTATCTGACGTTCTCACGGGTTGATCCATACCAATGGGGATGATGATGTAAAACATTTTAGCTTGAAGACAAATGCTTAGTTGATTTGAGTCATGTTCATTGATAATTTGATTAAATTGTAAGGCAATAAGAAATTGGGCTAACAAAATGTATTGGGAGGTAACATTTTATAAATGCAACAGTGTAGCAATTTAGTATTAATATCCACTTATTCGCCTTTTGCATACAGTTGGTTGAGCAAAATAATGTCAATATTCCCAAAAAATGACTATATATCAATCATTAGTTATTCCCTAAGTTTGTCAAAAGATGCTGCGCTACATTTTTCGTCTGTTACGTCTGTGTTAAGTGACCTAAATCCTACCTTGTACTCTAAGGTAGGGTTCTTAATTTAGCTCAATTAATTGATGAATCAATGATTATTCCATTATTTGATACATTTCCAAAATTTTTTGGTATGTGATTAATCTTTTTTTAATGTGAAAATGTAAATATATTCTGATTTTAGCCTCAAATTTGAATATTTTTTTAGTTACCTCAGTCATCCATTAAGGCAGACATCAGCAATGACTTTGGGAATTGATTTGGTCCATCTAAGGGCTAACCGATTTACTCGATTAATCAACAAGTTTCAGATTAACCGACTCTGAAAATAATCATTAATTGAAGCCCTAGTGTTATTACAGTCTCTTTTTCTATCTTATTTAACCATCTTGACAGTTTCCATTCATCCTAACGCGTAAGGCAAATTAGTTTGCTTAGTCGATGCCTATTCACCACCGACATGGTGGACTTGGCAATGCTCTCGTCCTGTCACAAAGGTGGCTGTGTGTCCGTCCCGTGAACGAGGACCGGGCGTTAGTTTGCAGCCAGAGGGCAGATTAAAGGCTCACAGGGCTGCTGTCGGTGTATCAGGCTGGCTGGCTGTGAGCTAAGTGCCAAAAAAAGCCACAAGGACATGTGATTGACATGGAGTGTGCACTTGCCTTAAAGCCAGGGCTTCTTTTTTTTGCTCCCTTGTAGACAACTTTTAAACACTGCTGCTTGTTTTTTTTTTTTTTGTTTATGGGTGAATGCAGGTGGACTCAGTTTGCCAGGAACAAAAGGCGTGCTTTCTCTATTTCGTAAACTCTATTGATAAAAGGCATGCTTTCTCTATTTCATAAACTCTATTGTAGTATTTGGCTGTCATTTGCACTCCTTTCCGAGAGTCCAGTGTGAGGAAAATCTGATCCCGCTGAAGGACCACAAATAGCCTACGGTGTACGTTTCACACTCAAGTGGGAGTTGACCTCTGTCTCCAATGACGCCGTCTCGCTGTTCTGAGGTTGCTACGTTGTCCTTCTGCCACTGTCAGCTTGCAAAGTGAGGAAGGGGTTTTTTCCATTTCTGTTAAATGTATTGTCATGTTTTTAGTCTCTAGGCATCAAATAAAGCAACATGGAAACATCTCCAAACAAAAATTGTGAGTTCTCCAAATCTGAGATGAAAACTAGTACTGTGGGCAATTGTCAACACCCTAATGGGTCATTTTTATGAAAAGTCAACTTGATCATTATGCCTTTATGTGTTTTGCAAAAGCAGCTTTGTGGTTGTCAAAAATGAATAAGAACAATAAACCGGCATCGGAAATGACTGCCACTTTAATTCAAAGCGTCATCACAAGACCAAAGGCCCTTTTCTTTGTGACGGACTTCACAGCTGAACAAAGACAGAAATGAGAACAATTGCAGAAAATATTGGACTCTTTGACTAATCATTTTCATCGTTGAATTCGATTTTTTTTTTCCCACATTTGCAACTGTTTCCACCTGAAAGTCAAAGGCTACAAGACTCAGATAAACATGTTTTGTGTGTGACAACAGTATATTTATTTAGAGACACAGAAAGCAAGATGGACAAAAGCGAAATACAATGACTTTTGGCAAGTGAACATATCTATCACACATCAGCCAAGTGCACATTAAACAGGAACACATTGTTTCTTTTTTTTTCCACTTTTGCAACTGTTTCCACCTGAAAGTAAAAGACTAAAATACATGTTACGTGTGCAGCAACAGTACCTTTTAATTATTTAGAGACGCAGGAAGATTTAAATAAAACGTGTAGTGGATACTCATCACTAACTCTTAAATCTGATGTATAATTAGCTACATTTAAGTATGCTGGAAAATACACTGAAAACGAGTCCATTTGAATTACCTGTTTTTGTTTGCAAGCCTCTCATTTCACACTAACACCATTTAAAGTTTCATTCAAAAGTTCTGCTACTACTGAACAGTGTGGACACATAGATTTCAGACTTGTGTGGTATCCGTGGTAAGCAGCATGAAATTTTTTTCTTATTATGAAAAGTGTGATCTCTAGTAATGAAAAAGACATTTTTAATAAATGATCGGTTGGAATGGGCAATAGTAATTAATAAAACGTTAAATATTTGCTCTTTGTTATTGAAGTGGCTGCAACCAGGAATGCAATGTCCAACCATGCCCATTACCAATTCATACATTATAGGGATTTGAGACCAAAACCTATCTGCAGAATTTTTTTTTGTTGCCAAGTTTACGAGGCACGTCGTCATAACCTCTAAGTCAGCTGTGATCGGCATAGAAAATAGATGGGTAGATGGATGGATGGGTGGGTTATCGTAGCCAGTTGTTTTAGTAACTGATGACGTTTAATAGTTATTAAGTTTGGAAGCATCAAAAATACACCCGCATGGCCCTAAAACCTTTTGCTTTTTTGCAGCAAGTATTTTATTCATTTTGTGTCACCCATGTGTATTTGTGTTACTTTATTTAGAGGATGAATACTTGTGTAAGGAAGTGAAGGAGTTGCTGCTCAAAATGACCCATTTTGTGTTCCTTTTTTAGGTTTGAATGGGACAAACTTCTGGAGAATGTGCACTGTTTGATCATAAGTGTGACAAAGACCGACAAGCAGGAAGCTTATATACTCAGGTGAGATGTGAAGCAGTACGTCTCCCGGGTTTGGCTATGATTAGAAGCCGGGTCAGGATTAGACTGGTCACTGTTTAAAGTCTTTGACTGCTGTGCTGCCACTTTAGTTGACAAGATTTAGAACATCTTTTGTCTTATCATTTACGAGGTAGAATGTTCGTATGCAAAAAGAGGCAAAGTTTGATCTAGATGAGGGGTTTTCAGTCTTAACTTTATTGAGCTCTCAATATTCAAGGCAATAGAACACAATAAGCACTAAATTGTAACCTGATTTATTGTGACAATGATAAAAATACTTTATAACTTAGGGCTGGCTTTTTGATA
Organism: Oostethus manadensis; assembly: GCA_024372805.1. NCBI lineage: Eukaryota > Metazoa > Chordata > Actinopteri > Syngnathiformes > Syngnathidae > Oostethus > Oostethus manadensis. Next base: position 1,096,302 of record QODF01000138.1, read on the forward strand.
GCTGTTGCTGTAAATGCTTATTGCATGTCTGCTGTAGAATAAATAAATGTATGTTGTGGTGTAGGAAATCTGATGTAGTTTTTATTAACTCTTCAGCAGCAGTTGCATGTGAAGTATGATGAGTGGTCAGTGTCCAGTCACTTTATTTATGCATGCACTTTCATAAGTAGCTTGCGCTACTCTGCTGTTGCAGAATTCTTAATCACAATTGCAAAAATACATTTTATATATTTATTTTAAATATATAATTATATTTTGAAAGGAATTATTGTATTATATTATGATTATAAAATAGAATTGTTTAACTGTTTAAAAAAAAAAATTAAATGATATAGTTGCATATATTATATGTAATTCTGTTTTTATATAAATATATCCTGTGCATTTAGGATTCAGAATTTATGACCCCAGAAATTTGATTTGATTATTAGTTGATTTTTACAGTATATTTTAAGCAAAGCGGAATTCACCAAGCGTTGGCCGCACTTGACATCCCTGTTTTTGCTGCTCGGCCAGATAGTGACACAGGTTTTGCTAACATCTTGTATGACGTCATGCTAGATTGTTTTGAGCAATGTCATTGTCATTGAGGCTTATTTTTTTCTAGATTTTTGGTTAAACTCCAAAATGATCAGACATTTTCCCTGTTTATTAAAAATATATTGCCCTATATTGGGGGAGTGTACAGGGGGTTGGGTGGGTGTGTGTGCACGAGTGCAGGTGTGTGTCAGTGTGTTTGTGTGTATGTTGTATGTTGGGTGCAGGGGATTGAACATGGGTGTGGGCACAGGGGGCAGTGGTGAGGTGTTGTGCCTGGATGGTTGCTGCCTCTTCGAGTGGTGGGGTGTGTTGCCCGGGTTCCTCTCTGATACGGGGTGGGGATAGCGGTGGCGGTGTTCGGGGGTGTGGGCCGCCGGGGTCTCCTACAGTGGCGCGCATGGTGGCTAGTGTGTAACAACTGGGTGAGGCTGCTCCCGGGCTGCGGTCGCTGAGCGTCCGGGGCCTCGCCTCGCGCCGGCCCCTGCCCCGCGGTGGGTCCCGAGAAACAGGGGTGCCTACTGCCCAATGGCTCGTCCTCTGGGAGGGAAAAAAA
>QODF01000138.1:1098095-1193216 GCA_024372805.1 Oostethus manadensis
ATATATATATTTTGCCCTCACAGATTTTTCAGGAGGTTGTAAGCATAGCTTGTAATACAATATGTCTGTTTGACAGAAATAGGACCTTATTTGATTACTTGTCACAAATATCCTGTAAAAGCACTTTAAAGCATCCTCTATCTTCTCCACCCTCCTCTATTCAGTGAGAGTAGCATGTTTGTCTCCAAGAGACGTTTCATTTTGAAAACATGCGGAACCACCCTCTTACTGCAAGCACTGGTGCCTCTGCTGGAACTCGCCAGGGAGTACTGCGGGTTTGATGCCATCGAGGTGAGCTGTGTGAGGTTTGAGTCAGTGTTTTTGCTGTGGAATCCAGACCATGTCCAACCATGTTATTGTGTTTTGCAGAATTTCTTCTACTCCCGCAAAAATTTTATGAAACCTACCCATCAAGAGTTCCCTCATCGAAATTTCCAAGAGGAAGTTGACTTTCTCGGACAGATTTTCCCAAGTATGTAACCATAAATGTTTTGTGTTGGCCTCTGGAGGTACATTACGTTAGCCTGCATCTAAAATTAGCTTGCATCTAAAAGCTTTATTAGCATGCCAATAAAAGCAGTTGATTCCAGACTCCGCCCAAGCATGTCCATCCGCCAGCACCGCAGGTTCACAACTGCATGTGCCCATGTGTTAAGCATAGAGTAGGAGTGTTGTCGGCCCTATGTGTTTTCCTTTAAAGTTCGATAAAAATATTGCAGCACTTGTCAGGCACAAGGTTCTTGTGGTGGTACAGAACCGGGGAAAGTTAACACAACCAAAGTCATTGTGCATTTGAAGCAGTGTCACATGGGGAAACTGGGATGACAAGAAGGCATTAGCTATAACAGAAAAGATGACCAGTAACCTGTTGATGGTGAGCAAAGTGGAGTTTAAAAGCTTAATTGAGCACCTTGAATCTTGCTATACAGTGAGGGGAAAAACTATTTGAACCCCATCTGATTTTGTAAGTTTGCCCTCTAACAAAGAAATGATCAGTCTGTAATTTCAACGATAAGTTTATTTGAACAGTGAGAGACAACAATGACAAAAAAAATCCAGAAAAATTAGTTTCAAAAAGAGTTATAAATTAACTTGCATTTCCATGAAGGAAATAAGTATTTGATCCCCTATCCATCAGAAAGATCTCTAGATCCCAAGTGGATCTTATACAGGTAACGAGCTGACATTTGGCAGCCCTCTCAGCTCGTTACCTGTATAAAAAAGACCTGTCCACAGAAGCAATTAATCCAGATGCCAAACTCTGCACCATGGCCAAGACCAAAGAGCTTTCCAATGCCAAAGCTTTGTCAATGATCTTAAGGGAGATTTGACTATAGTCACCACAAACACAGTTGGTAACACACTACGCCGTAAAGGACTGAAATCCTGCTGTGCCCGCAAGGTCCCCCTGCTCAAGAAAGTCCATCTACAGGCCCGTTTGAAGTTTGCCACTGAACATCTGACTGATTCAGAGGAAGACTGGGTGAAAGTGTTGTGGTCAGACCAAAATTTAGCTATTTGGCATCAACTCAACTCACCGTGTTTGGAGTAGGAGGAATGCTGCCTACGACTGCTAAAACACCGTCCCCACCGTCAAATATGGAGTTAGAAACATTATGCTTTGGGGGTGTTTTTCTGCCAAGGGGACAGGACAATTGCACAGCATCAAAGGGAGGATGATGGGGCCATGTACCGTCAAGTGTTGGGTGAGAACCTCCTTCCCTCAGTCAGGGCATTGAAAATGGGTCGTGGTTGGGTATTCCAGCATGACAATGATCCAAAACACGGCCAAGGCAACAAAAGATTGGCTCAAGAGGAAACATATTAAGGTCATGGAGTGGCCTAGTCAGTCTCCAGACCTTAATCCCATAGAAAATCTGTGGATTTATCATAATTAAAGTTTATATACAAAATATGAAGTTATGCATTGCAAGCGTATATGGACCAAATGTTGACGACCCTTCTTTTTTTCACTCCTTTTTCAAATCACTCTATGATCACTCAGACTGTACACTCATTATTGGAGGGGACTTCAACATGGTTCTTGATCCAAGAGTGGACAGGCTGAGTCGCAATGGAAATAATAGACGGGACCAATCCTCAGAGGTTGTTAAACAATACATGAAGGATTTTGGACTTTGCGATGCTTGGCGCTCTCACCATCCCACTGTTAAGGAGTACACCTTCTTCTCATCAGTCCACCACTCATACTCTAGATTAGATTATTTTCTAACCAGCAGCACACTGATATATCTGAAACCAAAATTCATCCCATCATTATCAGCGACCATGCACCAGTGTCACTTACACTGGTAAGTAATAAGAACAGTAAACCACCAACACGAAACTGGAGATTGAATACATCATTGCTTGAAGACTCGGAATTCATCAGTTACTTCAAGAGACAATGGTCTCTATACATAGAAAACAACGATTTACCAGGAACATCAGCGTGTGTTCTCTGGGAGGCAGGGAAGGCAGTAATGCGCGGGAAAATAATTTCATTTTCCTCGCACAAGAAAAAGAAAGAGACTTCCAAAATATCAGTTTTGGAAGGTAAAATGAAATCGTTAGAGGAGGCCTACTCTGTCTCTCAAGATGAACACACTCTAAACGATATAAGAAAAACCAAACTGGAACTTGAGGAAATATTAAATAAGAAAACACAATTCTTAGTACAAAGGCTTCGCTTGGAGAACTTTGAACATAGTAACAAATCTGGGACATTTTTGGCTAATCAATTAAAAACAAATAAAGAGAAAACAACTATCTACGCCGTTAAAGACTCAGCAGGAAATATCAGCCATGACCCTGATAAAATAAACACCATTTTTAGGGATTATTATAAAGCATTATACACACCACAATTAGACCCATCAGATGATGAAATAGATCAGTTTCTTAGTAATTTAAATCTACCGATATTACAACAGAACCAGAAAACATCTCTGGACTCACCTCTATCTGTTGGCGAACTCCAGGAAGCTCTCCAGCTCATGCCTAATAATAAAGCCCCAGGCCCAGATGGTTTTCCTGCTGAATTCTACAAAGAATTCTGGACTACACTGGCGCCAACTTTTTACAAAATGCTATTAGAAATAAAGGAGAAAAATAAAATGCCTCCAACTATGAACTTAGCTAATATTACTCTCTTATTAAAACCAGGAAAAGACTCCACACTCCCATCTAGCTACCGCCCAATTTCCTTAATTAATGTAGATTTTAAAATAATCAGTAAAGCTTTGGCTAGAAGGTTAGAGAAAATTACTCCTTTCATAATCCATCCAGACCAAACAGGTTTTATTAAAGGTAGACACTCCTCAACTAACACACGAAGATTAATTAACCTCATAGATTATTCTAACATACAGGATTTGGAAACTATTATCCTTTCTCTAGATGCAGAAAAAGCATTTGACAGGGTAAACTGGAACTTCCTATTCAGAACATTAAATAAATTTGGGTTTGGACCGGGTTTTATTGATTGGGTCAGAATATTTTATACCAACCCACATGCATGTGTGAGGACCAATGATCAAACTTCTTCAAGCTTTAGCCTTCACAGAGGCACAAGGCAGGGCTGTCCACTGTCCCCTTCACTGTTTTCCATATTTATCGAACCCTTAGCAGCGGCCATCAGACAACATGAAGAAATCAAAGGGATCCGCACCAAAGATATGGATCACAAAATAATTCTCAACGCTGATGTATTACTTTTTCTCCAGAATACTCAAGCGTCCCTTTCCCGCACGATTCAACTTATAAACAAGTACTCATCTGTGTCTGATTACTCTATCAACTGGTCTAAGACCACATCTCTACCCATTAACTGTCACTTTAAGGGTATACCTGATGCCATACGGACAGGGAATATCTGATATTTGGGTATAAACATTTCACCCAAGTTGTCAGAGCTGACAGTTGAATTACGTTCAGCTTTTGAAAACAACTGAGGGTGATCTTTTGCGGTGGCGACTTCTACCCATATCACTCATGGGGAGAGTGGCTGCCGTCAAGATGATGGTTTTACCGAAAATTAGGTAAAAAAATTGGCAAGATATAGAGCAAGCACTGTGTGATGATCTAGCAATCTGTGATCTACCATTCATCAGTTCAACCATTAAACATCATAAATGTTACAAAAGTATGAACATCAGCTCCACTCTGACAGCTTGGTGGGAATTTCTTAAAATAAACAAATGTTCCCTTTATCCATGTAAGCTGACACCCATCTGGAACAACCCTGACATCCTACAAAATAAAAGAATGATAAACTTTTCTCTCTGGAAAAACAGAGAGATAAAACACTTAGTTAATATCATAGTGGAAGAAAAGTTTGTGTCATTTGATACGTTTACCTCCCAATATGGAATCAGCAGCACCAAATTTTTAGAATACCACCAAATCAAATCTATAATAGGAAAAATGGCAAATGGCAACCAAGGTGGCAGAATTCTGTAACCTCTGCGCCCCAAAGTTATTATCAAAAATATATAGGCTTAACAATAAAACAGAAGATTTAATACACCTACCGACTGCAAAATGGGAAACAGACCTACTCAGTAATTTGGATCAAAACACATGGATACAAATATGTTCAAATACATTTAAAATGACGAAAAACCTACAGCTGATTCAGTTCAAAATTATTCATAGGACTCATTATACAGGACAAAGAATGTTCAAGATGGGTCTCACAAAGTCAAATATTTGCTCACAGTGCACAAATAACTCTGTTGATATCTACATACATGCTGTTTGGTATTGTGCACCTGTCCAAAGGTTTTGGCTTTGTGTATGTGAGGAGCTGTCCACTTGGTCCAGATGTAATATTCCAGCACACCCCACATTGTGTTTACTTGGCCATTTAGGTGGCATCAATATCGATAATAACACCTCACGTATGGTCCTTACTGCGTTATGCATTGCAAAGAAAACTATTCTCATGAATTGGAAAACAAAAGCCAATCTAAGTATGAACCAATTTAGGAACCTTTTATTAGATCATATCTCTTGTGAGACAATGTCTAGCTCTTTAAACAATCAATTGGACCAATCTCATTCACTCTGGTCCCCGGTGATTAGCTCTTTCACTTCACTCTGAGAGTTGGGCGGCTGGCGGAGGTGCCAGGGGCATACGGGCCGCTGGGGGTCCCTTGGGGAGGGGGGCTGGGCTACGCTGCTCTGCGGGGGACCGGTGTTTATCTCTGTGAGGCTGGGGTAGGTCTGGTGCCGAGACGACCGGTTGGTGGAGGGGCGGGGGACCGTGGGTTGGGGCCTGGGTCGTGGCCGTCGGGCCCCGGGCCGGTTGGCTGGGCTGGCTGGGTGTGGGTAGGGCGGCACTCCTGGGCCCTGGGTTCCGGGGGCTGCCTCTGCCTAGGAGTGGGGGCGTATCTGACCCCCGGGGGCATCTGGGTTGGCCTGGACTCGCTGCTGTGGGGGTGGATGGGTGCGCGTCCCAGTGCCGGATTGGTGCCTGGGAGGACCAGGGTTGGGGGAGTGTACAGGGGGTTGGGCGGGTGTGGGTGTGTGTGCGCGAGTGCAGGTGTGTGTCAGTGTGTTTGTGTGTATGTTGGGTGCAGGGGATTGAACATGGGTGTGGGCACAGGGGGCAGTGGGGAGGTGTGTGATTGTGCCTGGATGGTTGCTGCCTCTTCGAGTGGTGGGGTGTGTTGCCCGGGTTCCTCTCTGATACGGGGTGGGGATGGCGGTGGCGGTGTTCGGGGGTGTGGGCCGCCGGGGTCTCCTGCAGTGGCGCGCATGGTGGCTAGTGTGTAACATCTGGGTGAGGCTGCTCCCGGGCTGCGGTCGCTGAACGTCCGGGGCCTCGCCTCGCGCCGGCCCCTGCCCCGCGGTGGGTCCCGGGAAACAGGGGTGCCTACTGCCCAATGGCTCGTCCTCTGGGAGGGAAAAAAAATATATATAATTTCCCTCCTAGTCTTACTATCCCTCGCGCCCTCGCCCCCTCACTCCCTGCAAACAAGCACATAGGATCTTGGGGAGTGTGCGTGCTCCATGGGGGTGTGCCGGGGGGGGGCACAAACATGACCTCCTTCTGTCATGCCCTGGGGGCCGCAAACTCCCCAGTTTTAATTACACTTATTCACTATACATAGACTCACAGACACCTCACATTCATTTTTGGGGGGCGGGACTTGTGTCGCGGGGTGGGCAGAGCTACTTAGCCGTGCTCAGCCGGCGGAGTGGTTCTGCCCATGGTGTCGCGCAGTTTCGGCTCCTCAATTTTAATTGCCTACACACACACATCTTACACTTCATAACACTTTTAGTTGGGTGGGGAGGCGGGGATTAGAGGGTCCTGTTACACCCCTGTTTTTTTTTTTTGGACGCTCCGTGGGGCGGTGGGGGGGGGTGATTGTTTTGGCTCCGGGTGTCGGTCGGCAGCGGTGATGGGAGGAGTGCCTGCGTGCATGCGGCGCTCTGTGGATTTCCCGGCGGCCGGGTATGGTGGTATGGCCCCGTGTCTCGGGGGAGCTCGCGGTGATGCTGCTCGCTACATTGGGGGGTGGCACATCCAGGTGCATATGTGAAAATGTAGGTGTGTAAGTGTAGTAGGAACAGGGTTTGGTGTGGGTACTGGGGCTGGGGTGGACGGGTCACGGGGGCTGAGAGGGAGGAGTGGACCCATGGGCCCTCTATGGGCGCCTGCCTCTGGCGTTGGGGAAGGCGATGGCCCGCGGCAGTTGCGTCTGGGGTGGCCTGGAGCTCCCGGGGTGTTGGGTATGGCCCCTGCTTTGGGGGGTTGGGTGGCTTCTGGGCCCGGGGGCTCGGGAGTGGTTGTCCTGCTTGCCCGAAGCTGGCCGGCCTCCGGCGGGTGTTCCGGCGGTTGGCGCCCGGGCCCCTCCTGTGGCCCCTGCTCGGCTGCCGGGCGGCGTCGGGCCGGGTCTCCCTTCCACGTCTTCGGAGGGGACTCGCGGTTGCCTCTTGGGGTGGCGGGGTCGGGCCTTCCCCTCTGTGGGGAGCCTGCTGGGGGGCCGTGCTACGGCGTCTTCCTGGTCGGGCCCTCGCTTTTGGAGGGAGTGTGGTTTGGGATGCATGGCGGTGTTCACCACGGGCATCTCCTCGTTCCATGTTTCGCTCTGATGCGGTTATCCTGTCACTGCAGACTAATGTAGATTTAATGTAGATTTGTTGCACGTGTCATTTGGATGGTCATTGTTCAAGAGGTTCTGTTTTTTTTCTCGTTGTTTTTCTTGTATGTTTATCATTATTAGTAAATATGTATGTACATGAATATTAGTATTATCATTATTATTATTATTATTATTATTATTATTATTATTATTATTAATTTTTTCTTTCCTCTGTATTTTTGCTCATTTTGCTCTGTGACTGTTCTGGTTGTTGAAGTCTTGATTATCACGGTTGTTTATAATATGGTTGAAATATGTTTGTGAGGTTCTTCTGCACCCTTTCTGACAAAAACCAAAAAAAACAAAACAAAAAAAAGAAAATCTGTGGAGGGAGCTGAAGGTTTGAGTTGGCAAACATCAGCCACGAAACATAAACGTTTTTCAAAGGGATCAAATACTTATTTCCTTTATGGAAACGCATATTAATTTATAACTTTTTTTAAACGCATTTTTCAGGATTTTTTTTGTCATTGTTGTCTCTGTGTTCAAATCAAACCTATTGATCGTATAGATATGGTGTTTTTTCTGCTGGGCAAATATGCCTGACGCACCTCCTACGGCGTCCCCGGCTGACGACCACCTACTTGACGACCAGCCGGGGGGAATTGGAGTTTCGCTACCTTTAACCCCGGAACGCCTCCTGGTGGCGGAGTGGTGGCAGGGACATCTCCCTGCCACCCCCTGCAGCTGACCCATTTTATTGCTTTGACCCCCAACTTATGTCCCTCCTCCTCCGCCACAGCCAGAAGCTTCCTTTCTCTGCCTCCTCAGCGAGGACCTTGTTCCTCTTCTGAGCCTCACCCCGGTTGTTCCCACATCACGAAGCAGCCTTGTTACTGACATGCTGACAGCCTACTTCCACTGGGTAGATGGTAGTGGACCAGCCTGCTTCTGTGCACTCAGCAGCCAGGTCTGAATACTTGGCTGCTTTGCGCTCATAGGCGGCTTGAATTCCCTCTTCCCAGGGGATGGTGAGCTCTATGAGCATGGCAGATTTGGTGGAAGCAGACCAAAGCACGATGTCCGGCCGGAGTGACGTGGAGGTAATCTCGGGGGAATTGCAGCTGCTTGCCGATATCGGCCCTCATGTTCCAGGCCTTTGCCAGAGATAGGGGGCTTGTCGGCTGGTGTCTCCTCCGCCTTCCCCTGGCCTCACGAACCTGACAGGAAGCTGTTTGGCTATGGGCTGGCTGTTGGCCTCTTGTCTGCTGTTCTCCAGGACTTCGCCCAGTTTTGCCAGGACTTGATCATGCCGCCATCTATATCGACCCTGTGTCAATGCAACCTTGCAACCTGACAGCAAATGCTGCTGGCTGCCATTGGGCGCACTGCACAGGGGACAGCTCTCCTCCTTGCCATACCACTGGTGGAGGTTTCTGGGGCATGGCAAGGTGTCGTAGGTTGCCCTGAGCAGAAAGCTGAGTGGCCTGTGGCATCTTCCACAGGTTGGCTCAGCTGATGGGTCTCCTGATGGTTCCTTCCCAGGTGGTCCACCTTCCTTGGCGCCCTTGCGAGACGGCCTTGATGGTATATTTGCTCTTGACACCTCTTCCACGACCATAGCTTTACGTTCCCTCTTTGTGGCCTTGAACCAGAGGCATGGAGAATCTCCCCAGCCAAGCCCTGCTCTTCCTACTTGCACCTTACCAACAATCTCCTGCTGCTGTAGCCTGCCGATGGCCTTTGCAACCTCTGGTTCTTCTTGCCACTTCCGGCTTGTTCGGATGGGTACGAGAGCATTCCTTACAGAAGGATCCGAGGATTTTTTCAGCTCCAGGACCAATCTGGCCTTTTGCTGTTTATAGCCCAGGGTGATGGACTGGATCGGCAGTTGTAGTGGCGTTGCCCCAACCAATCCTGTGTCGGAGAAGCAGGGCGCCCAGCCACCTCTGGATGTAGGAGTTGGCTATTCTGTCCAACTCGTTGGCTGTTGAGGATGATTCTTGCACATCTTCAGTGGCCACATGACCCTTTGGTACAGTGTGAAGTTGCAGCACCACAGCTTGTACTTTCCGGGGAGCTGACTCCTGTTGATGCTCACCAGGCCCTCTGAGAGTTGCTTCCGAACTGCCCTGCCTGCATGCTTATCCGACAGCCCTGCGTCGTACTGCTTTCCTAGGCTTTGGATGGACTGGTTGGTCAGTAGGGGGATTTGCTCACCTCCTGCGACACAAAGATGCTATTGTCGTTCCTGATACCTTTGCGCAAAGACAGGCTCCGTGACTTGGAGGGTTTTATTTTCATCCTTGCCCACGTCACCAGTTCATCCAGCCTGTTCCGGCATCTCCTTGTGCATTGGGCTGTCTGCAGTACCACAGTGACATCGTCCATGTAACTTCGAAGTGGTGGGAGCCTCTGCCCTGTCTGCAGCCTTATTCCTCCTACGGTCTGCCGGGCCCCGCGGAGGATCTCAAAGGCAACAAAGAGGACTGGGGAGATGGAAAACCCCATGACGATGCCTACTTCCACGTGCTGCCATCCTGTTGTAAAGTCCTGGAGGCTGAAGCACATTTGGAAGTCCCTGAAGTAGCTGGTTACCAGGTTGATGATGGAAACGGGGATGTGGAAGAGCTCCAAAGCAAACTGGATGAGTTTGTGAGGTACAGATCCTTAAGCGTTGGCGATGTCAAGCCATACCACGTGTAGGTCGCTTTTTTCCGCTTGGCCCTCTGGATCTGCCCCCAAATCATGGAAGAATGTTCCACAAATCCTGGAAAACCTGGCACTCCTGCTTTCTGGCAACTGGTATCAATGTAGCCATTCTCTATGAGGTAAGATGTTATCCTCTTGGCTATGACTGCAAAGAAGATCTTTCCCTCTACATTCAACAGTGCAGAGTCCTGTTTTTTTTAGAATGAACACTGCCACAGCTCTTTTCCACTCCGATGGTATGAGTTGGTTCTTCCATGCTGTGCTCATGAGCTTCCGTAGGCATTTCAGCACTTGGGGACAGTTCTTGTATAGCTTGTAGGGAATTCCACTAGGCCCAGGGGCTGGTTCTGACCTCGCTTTCTTGACAACTGCTCTTACCTCACTCAGCCGAGGAGGGGAGGTGTCAAACTGATTAGTTGGAGGAGGTAGAGGAGGGACGTATCCTGGCGATCCTAAGGGAACAATCCTCATCGGATCGCTGTATTGGCCCCTGATGTACTGCTCGAGCTCCTCCTTGGTGGATTCCAATTTCCCGCTTTTCTTGTCTTCCTGAAGCTGATAGGCATGCCTAAATGGGTTCCTCATGAAGCTAGCTCTTTCTCTTCCTGCGTCTGCAAATGCATTCCGCTCTTCGCATGCGGGCCAACTTCTCTCTCACCTCGTCCCAAAGCACCTTCAGGCCTTCTCTCTCCTCCTCTGCTGCTTTCCTCCATCTCTTACGGAGCTGGCGCCGATTTTGCACCAGGGCATGGATCTCGGCCTCCCTCCTCCCTTTCCTCGGAGGGAGGTTGTTCTGTTTTTCGGTGAAACTTCCAAGTCTACCTTTGCACTCTTCGTGCAGGATGTTCCCGAGCAGGTTGAGTTTCTTGTCCACTCTACCACGTAGCAAATGCTCAAGCAAAAGACTGAGGTCTGTGTCCAGCTTCTGCCATGTCTTCACATCACTTGTTTTATGCCACTTGATGCTACACTTTTTTCCTGGTTCCATCTTTCCTATCTGCTGGGTGACTGGGGGGCTAGGAGGTCTATTGACCGCATGATCGCATTCCAGGGGGCTGCTGCTTCTCACCAGGGGTGCCTCCTCTACCATTCGTGTGCCGACAACGTTTGGACCCTCGGCTCCGTAGTTCTCTCCCCGGCTGGGGGTCCTGCTTGTCTTATCTGCCGGAGCAGTGCAAGTGTGTTGTATGCCTTTCTTCTCGCTCCCCTTTTTCTTTCTCCCCTGATGAATCCGCAGGCCCCTGTATGTGGTCACTTTCCCCCAACCACAACTGCACAATCGGAAGATCTTCATCTCGTTATCAGTGTTCGTTCCGGTTGTTTCCGTGTAGTCTATCCTCTAAGGCCCATCTTCCATCCCATGCCTTTCGAAGGTCCTTCGGGTTATTTCTTCTCATTCGTTTTCGTAGTTACGGTTGGGTGTCTCCTGACTAGGAGACTAGTGGGTTAGGTAACTAACCACCCACACCCAGTACAGTCTTTCCTGCTGTCATCCAGTCTTTCCTGGAAGTCTTCCAGTCTTTCCTGGCTGTCAACTGCCCTTTCGCAGTAATCACTGGTTACCCAGAAATTTGATCGTACAGATATGGTGTTATTTCTGCTGGGCAAATATGCCTGACGCGCCTCCTACGGCGCCTTGGGTCAGCTGCAGGGTCGTCAGCCGGGGACCACCGCTCATTGGAGTTTTGCTCTCTTTAACCCCGGAATGCCTCCTGGTGGCGGAGCGGTGGCAGGGACGATACCATTGAAATTATAGACTGATCATTTCTTTGTTAGTGGGAAAACTTACAAAATCAGCTGAGGTTCAAATAGCTTTTTCCCTCACTGTATTATGACTAGCTGCCACTACATTGTGGCTAAAACTAGCAAGGGCTCTGGAACCAGTCCTCTCAAGAGGGGCTGGAATGTATTCCACTGACTTTGCGGCTATAAGAGGCGACGGGCAGAAGTGGCATTTCTTGTTGCCTTGTCCCCAACTCCAAGCATGTACGTTGGCGTTTAACCCAGTGAACGAGAGGGTAGTTTCCCTCTACTTTCGAGGTGGGGGGTTCTTATGCAGCAAACAGCATTTCAGTATACCCACCGTTTTTGGAGTCCTTAGAGGGAGTACTGTAGACTGCTCCCTCGGGGTATTTGCTTGTTCTACTGGGGGACTTCAATGCTCATCTTTGCAGCAGCAGTGAGACCTGGAGAGGTGTGATTGGGAGAAAGGCGCCCCCTGATCTGAACCCGAGCGGTGGTTTATTAGGGATACGGTGAGAGAAACACTGTCACCCGGGACAGACTGAGTAGAACCGTGTCTCCTCCATACAGGGAGGATCCAGATGAGGTGGCTTGGTCATCTGGTCTGGATGCTACCCGCACCCCTCCCTGGGGAGGTGTTTAGGGCACGTCCAACCGGTAGGAGGCCTCGGAGAAGACCCAGAAAACGCTGGAGAAACTATACCTCTCAAATACCTTGGAAACCCCTTGGGATCCGCTGGGAGCAGCTGGACGAAGCAGCCGAGGAGAGGGAAGCCCAGACTTCCCTGCTAAGACTCCTGCCCCTGCAACCCGACCTCGGCTAAGTGGAACTAGATGGATGGCTGGATAGTTGAGTTACTTTCTGTTCAGTGCAAAGTAAGCTTCAAGGCATGACTATTAACCTGCATCCTACCATAGCAACTAACAATGCACCCTTTTTTTTTAATTATTTTTTTTTTCTTTGCCAAGTGCTTGTTAGGCTTGGAAGTGGATGCAGCGGCACATGAACATTTTTTTTTTTGAACGCAGTTTGCTTGGATTATCTGGGCTGCTCTTCAGTTTCCTGCAGACTTGGTTCTCACGATCATCTGCCCTTAATTTGGCCAATTTGTCTCTAAAGACACTTGGCCTGTAAGTCTGAATTCAGATTTGTAGTCCCCGAGGAAGAAAACACAATCCTGCATCCAGTCATGTCCTATCTGTATATAGTCTGCTGAATTCTGTTGGGTTCCTCTGTGACCCGTGTCTGATGTTTTCACAAAGTTTCATGGAAAAATCTTTTGTAGTTTCTTGGTAATCCTGCGAGCCATCTACCAAACCATGGGGCGAGGGAAGGAATGCTTAAGGCCAGGGGTGAATTAACTTGGGACCGTCGAAATGATCTATTAGATAATCAAAACTTTACTTCATTTACAAAATGTCACTATGTAGTCTCGTGTCTGTTTGACACTTCATAATGTCATGCAGTTTTAAAACAATTTGGCCAGTTATTGCAGTATATAATCTTTCTCTTTTCCAGATGGTGCAGCCTACTGTATGGGACGTTTGAACTCTGACTGCTGGTACGAACACATCATTGGCAGACATGACATTGCTACTACCTTAAATTGATGCTTAAACTGAAGCTTGAATATTTGCATTCATTTTCATTCCAGGTAGTTAAGTGTTTCTTAGAAATAACTATCTTGAATCTCTATGGTTTGTTGGGCACCAGGTATCTATTTACTCTGGACTTGCCAGAGTACTGGGAGAACAAGTATGCGGATCAGACACTGGAAGTTCTGATGAGTGACCTTGATACAGCCATTATGGACCAGTTCTATATGAAAGATGGTGTTTCTGCAAGTGATGTCACTCGTGTAAGTATCACCTGAAAAGAATAATTTCCACTGAGCCAAACAGTTCATTTTGTCTTTTTATGCATATATAACTGTAAGCAGTGACCCGGTTGGTTTGGATGTTTCAATTACATAAATAAATTAGATTCTCGCGTAACCCGCCTGGTTTAGCCTGTTCCACCCGGACTGGAGCCAAGATCCACAGAATGCGAGTCGAGAGCAATAGTTACCGAGCTAAAAGCCCAGATTCTCACCCGACGTCAAGCACAAAGGTTCATATTTAATGTAGTACAAGACAGCAATATTTGGAGAATCACCTGTTTAGCTAAGTAAGTATTAATTGTATTGCCTTAATGTACACAAAACAAACTTAAGCACGTATCAAATCATGATTTCTTTTAATCTTTTAATCGTCTTTTAATTACAAAAAAAGATGATCACCTACGCCTAAATGTCCGAGGGGGCATTTGCAACCCACAACTCCATTTTTATTGGGCTGTTTATTCTATAAACAAAATATAATCTTGAAACATTATGGAGAATTTAGGACACATTAGAGTGAGGGAAAAGTCAATATTGCATATTTATTTAAATACATAATGTAATAGCCTAACATGCTTTACCTATAGTGGAGTGTGTTTAGATTTTTCTGTGTCCCTTGATGATTTTATTTTTCTTTCCAGGTGAGTGGAATTTGTGACCTGATACCAGGTTCTGTGATAGACGCCACAATGTTCAACCCATGTGGCTACTCAATGAACGGAATGAAGACTGATGTGAGTGCCGCCTGCCCTTCCTGTCACCCCTCTTCATTACCATAACTTAATTCTCCTTCTTTGGCTGCCGCTGCTGCAGGGGACCTACTGGACCATCCACATCACGCCCGAGCCAGAGTTCTCCTACGTTAGCTTCGAGACCAACCTCTCCCAGACATCGTACGATGACCTTGTTCGGAAGGTGGTGGATGTGTTCAAGCCAGGGAAATTAGTGACCACGCTGTTTGTCAATCAGGCATGTTTATTTAATTGAGCCTCTTTGAACCTGTTTATATTGACAACCAATTTAGTAAGTGTTAATCTTACTTTTAAAAAGTGCCTGCTTAAGTGAGCGTTTTATGATGTTCACTTTCACTGCCATAGTGGTGTCTTTCCTTTTCTGTGGCGCACTGCTGCTTAGGAGTCGTAATGAAGGGTACAAAGTGAAGTAATAGGCAGTTTATTCCTTAGTGTGGCTGAGCTGGCACACTGTATTCATCCGCTCAGAACGGATGCTTGGCACAGCATTTCAATTGTGTTTAGGTCGACCTCAGTCTAAGGCGTGTCCACTAAAAACAGGTTCCACCGTATGCTCACATTGCGTCTAAGTAGAACCTTCTTCTCCCTCCCTGCAGAGCTCGAAATGTCGCAGCGTCTTTTCTTCCACCCAAAAGCTGGATGGGTTCAAGCGCGTGGACCGCCAGCTGGCTCAATTTAACGACTACAACTTTGTGTTCACAAGCTACTCCAAGAACTGCCAGAAGAGCTGAAGGTGGAGGATGAAGAAAAAGCGTAAAAAAGCCCCTCCTCCAGTAGAAAGCGTCTCGTCGTCCTCTCACCACGGATCTGCTGGCGGAGAGGACGACGAGCCCCATTTAATCTCCAGTTTGAGTTTGCGTTGTTGTATCTTTGACTTAGACCTCTTGCATGAAAGCTCTTTTCTCTGTTTCCATATGCTAGCTCACTCTTGCTATGACCTTCCAGCGCATGTAGAGAAATTAAACACGCTCCATTCCAGGCTTTCCACCTGTGCTCAATGGAATGGCCCCTTCCTGCAGGTCTCCCACCTCATCCCACACAGACAGGGCTTTCGGCCGCATTGAGTCCATGCCCCTGCCATGCACAGACTTGTCTGCTTTCATGCCATTTGCATACACCCACTGTGCTTTTCATCAACAAACTGAGTGCACTTCTCTCAATGAATGTACAGTATCTTATTGTAGTCATTATTTATTTTAACAGCTAAAAGTTGTACCCCTAAAACACCTGCTTTACGCCTCCAGTCAGATGTGTACAATGCAACCCGATCAAGTAGACATGCGTTGCTTGTAGTACTAAACATGGCTGCATTCTTATTTGGCTTTATAAGGCTTGTGCGGTTTCTTTTCCGGTTATATGGTTTATAAGTGTGCTACAGTGGAACCTCTTTGGCGACAACACGGATAAATCGACAAGTCCCTGTCTACCGTATTATAAAACACCCACTTAAGTCAACAAAATGGTCTGTTAAGTTTGACATGTTGTAGACTTAGTCAACGTCATAACGGCGCTCGGCAGAGTTGTTGCAATGACCAATTTGGTAGTCGTGATAAGACTTCCCAGGCAAACGGGAGGTAAGGAACGTAGACAACTGCTCAGAGTGACTACTTAAACAGCTTCCTCTGTACTTGCTGATATTTTTTAATACTGGGATTCATCTTGTTAGCTCAACTTTTTAATACTGGGATTCATCTTGATACCTCAACTTTCCAAAGTATTACAACCCGCTTATGTTGACCAACTCCGTTTTAAGGTCCTTTTTATCGACATTTGTTGTAGTATTAGCCATAATTGCTAAGCAGATTTGTGGTTTTGCCCAAGTGGACTTCGCAGACGAACACTTCACAAGTGGAGGAAAGGGACACCACGTCCGCTTATGTTTTCACGGGTCAGCCCAGCCGATCCGAGGGTAGTCTACTAGCCGTTTTCCACTGTACTTGGGATTTCATCAACCTTAAGTACTTGTGCCCCCCCCATCATTTAGTTAGCAAGTTTTGGTGTTACCCGCTTATGGTGACATCTCAAGTTGACACAAAATGTGAAAAATGGATCTTTGTGTCCACCCATCCACTTCAATGTCCCAAAGCATATTTATAGTTGTTACAGCCGTACAAATTTCACTTATGTTCACAAACGCTTTTGTCGACTTAAAGGGCTTCCACTGTACTTGCCCTGCTTTGCTCTTGCAGGCCTTGGAGTGAAGCTTTTAGGTGTGTATGCACGGCGTATAGAATGTATATGAATAATTAACGCGTGTACAGGAAGCTTCTGTCGGGCTGTCACGTGGAAAGGGAGAAGGTGCGTGCAGCAGCGAGCGCTGCAGCTCATCCCTTGCCAGAATTCTTAGTGTCCCAAACTTTCTGCTTGCCCAGCAAAGCATTTTTCCCCTGGACAATATCCACCCCCTGTCTGTTTCCGCCCCATACAACAAAAAATGTCTAAACGTACAATCGAGGCACACCAGTCTGAGCATGCCAGGGTCATCCCGGATCATTCCACGTGCATTTCATTTCTGGTGCCCAGACCTTTTTTTTTTGCTGTGAATTGCGCTCCCTTATTTTTCTTTGTGTGCGTTCATCAATGGCCTTTTGTTGGTCTCTTGGCTCGGGGTTACCTATGAGGCAGTGGTGCACGTCGCTCGTTCCGTGTTGCTATGCCAGACAGTCTGTGTGCCCCCCCCCCAATGTTTTAGTTGGGGCTTCTCGTGTATTCCTTCTGCTTAGCTTAGCTTGTGAAGTTCCAGGAAGGCCTGACCGGCTTTATCACCTGCATGGAAAGGTCGGCCTTTTGGGGTGCCATCTTTATTTCCTAGAGGACCAACATCTGCGTGTGTGCTTTAGCAGTCTCATACACACCCTCACTCTTTAAAAATCTCATGTTGCTTACACACTTTATTTGTCATGCCATCCCACTAACTCATTTTGTATATTTGCTTAGGACCAATTTTCTTTAGTTTTCTGAGAAGTGGTTTCCACATAACACAATTTGTGTCACAAGGAAGTGTGTTGACTTGAGACACTGCCCTATACACTCACTCAGTTCACAGATCTTCAAAGAAAAGTGAGGTTGCTGTTCTAGGATGTGTTAGCATGGATGGAGAAACTTTGCTGTTCAAATTCTCTTGCTGTTCCTTGGATGGTCGAGATGTGCTAAAATTATACCTGTGCTTCAAGCTTGATGCTGAAATTAAAATATTCATCTGTGCATTGGACTGTGTCAATGTTTGTGCAAGAGTTTCCATACATAAAAGGATCAGGCTTTTTCTATGCCGCTTATCCTGATTCCCATCATCGTATGCCGCATTATGCTATGTATCCCATAAATAGGCCTAGTTACATCAATAGTTTCCATCTTTTTGCACAAAATTATTTTAAAATGTGAAAACATTGCATTTCAATTCAGTTAATGCAGGGATGTCCAAACTTTACCCTCTAAGAGCCAATAAGTTATTCATAGCTTATTCCTTTAACTTTTTCCCAAAGCAAATTTTCCAAAAAAAAAACCTTTATTTTGTTTCTCGTATAACTTTTAAAATTGCTTTTGTCTTTAATATTTCAACTTGATTCCCTAATAACATTTTTCCTCATAGTCTTATGGGTTTATTGTCTTTAAATTTTGACTTTTTCTTGTACCATCAAATTTGATTAGAAATGTTTTTCTCGTAATTATAATTTAATTCCAACAATGTTTTGATCTTATTCCCAATATATAACGTTTGCCACAACCTAATTTTTTAAAAATTACATATTTTTTTTTACTACCTACTACCTTACCACCTAAAAAAATTAAATATATATATATTTTTTGTTGCTATTTCAACATTTTTCTCCTAACATTTTTTCCATAATACAATTATATTCCAAATTACGACTTTTTGTCATTTGGTTACATAATTACAACTATTTTTCTGTTGACACTTTAACTGCCTGCGCGGCCAAATGGTTTTGTACATTTTGAGTCACTATATTTCATCGAAAGCAAGTTTTATCCATCTCTGTGCAAAGCTAAATATATCCACCAGATGGCACTGTGGCTGTAAATGGTTGGTCAATATTTTTATTTGTCCATCCATCCATCCATTTTCCTCCACTCATCCGGGCCCGGGTCGCGGGGGCAGCAGCTTCTGTAGGGAAGTCCAGACTTCCCGGTCCCCAGCGACCTCTTCCAGCTCCATCGGGAGGACACCAAGGCGTTCCCAGGCCAGCTGTGAGACATAGTCCCTCCAGCGTCTCCTAGGTCTTCCCGGGGGCCTTCTCCCGACTGGGCATGCCCGAAACACCTCACCAGGAAAGCGCCCGGGAGGCATTCGGACTAGATGCCCGAGCCACCTCAACTGGCTCCTCTCGATGTGAAGGAGTCCAGCCACCCTATGAAGATAACTCATTTCCGCCGCTTGTATCCGCGATCTCGTTCTTTCGGTCATGATCCATAACTTATGACCATAGGTGAGGGTGGGAACGTAGATCGATCGGTAAACAGAGAGCTTTGGCTTCCGGCTCAGCTCTCTCTTCACCACGACAGTCCGGTACAGCGACCGCATTACTGCAGATGCTGCACCGATCCGTCTGTCGATCTCACGCTCCAACCTTCCCTCACTCGTGAACAAGAACCCGAGATACTTGGACTCCTCCACCTGAGGCAAGACCTCACTCCCAACCCGGAGGGTACAGTCCACCCGTTTCCGACTGAGAACCATGGCCTCGGATTTGGAGGTGCTGAGTCTCATCCCAGAAGCTTCACACTCAGCTGCAAACCGCTCCAGTAAACGCTGAAGGTCACAGCCTGATGAGGCCATAAGGACCACATCGTCTGCAAATAGCAGAGACGAGATCCTAAGGTCACCAAGCTGGACTCCCTCAACACCTTGACTGCGCCTAGAAATTCTGTCCATGAAGATTATGAACAGAATCGGTGACAAAGGGCAGCCTTGGCGGAGGCCAACGTTCACCGGAAACAAGCTCGACTTACTGCTGGCAATGCGAACCAGGCTCCTGCTTCGATTGTACAAGGACCGAATGGCACGTAGAAGCGGACCATCAATCCCGTACTCCCGGAGCACCCCCCACAGGACACCACGAGGGACACGGTCGAATGCCTTTTCCAGGTCCACAAAGCACATGTAGACTGGTTGGGCAAACTCCCACATACCCTCGAGTACCCTTGCAAGGGTGTAGAGCTGGTCCAGTGTTCCGCGACCGGGACGAAAACCACATTGCAGCTCCTCTAACCGAGGTTCGACTAACGGTCGTACCCTTCTCTCCAGCACCCTGGAGTAGACTTTCCCAGGAAGGCTGAGGAGTGTGATCCCCCTATAGTTGGAACACACCCTCCGGTCACCCTTTTTAAAAATGGGGACCACCACCCCGGTCTGCCAGTCCAGAGGTACTGTTCCTGACTTCCATGCAATGTTGTAGAGGCGTGTCAACCAACACAGTCCTCCAACATCCAGAGCCTTGAGAAATTCTGAGCGGAACTCGTCTACCCCCGGAGCCTTGCCACTGGGGAGTGATTTGACTACCCCAATTACCTCAGCCACGGTGATAGAACTGTCCACGTACGTATCCTCAGACTCTGCTTCCTCTATGGAAGGCATGTCAGTGGGATTGAGAAGGGCCTCGAAGTATTCCTTCCACCGACCAACTATATCCACAGTCGTGGTCAGCAAGCCCCCGTCCGCACTGTAAACAGTGTGAACTGGGGGCTGCTTCCCCTTTCTGAGGTGTCGGACGGTTTGCCAGAACCTCTTCGAGGCCGACCGAAAGTCGTGCTCCATAGCCTCACCGAACTCCTCCCACACCCGAGTTTTTGCCTCGACCACCGCCGAAGCCGCGTGCCGCTTGGCCTGCCGGTACCTGTCAGCTGCTTCGGGAGTCCCGCAAGCCATCCATGCTCGATAGGACTCCTTTTTCAGCTTGACGGCAGCCCTAACCCCCGGTGTCCACCATCGGGTTCGGGGCTTGCCACCACGACTGGCACCGACCACCTTGCGGCCGCAACCACAACTGGCTGCCTCAGCAATAGAGGCACGGAATACGGCCCATTCGGACTCAATATCCCGGTCCTCCCTCGAAATGCAGGCGAAGCTCTGCCGGAGATGAGAGTTGAAGACTCGACGAACGGGAGATTCTGCCAGACGTTCCCAGCACACCCTCACTACGCGTTTGGGTCTGCCAGGTCTGTCCGGCATCCTTCCCCGCCATCTAATCCAACTCATCACCAGGTGGTGGTCAGTTGACAGCTCAGCCCCTCTCTTCACCCGCGTGTCCAGAACATACGGACGCAGGTCTGATGATACGACCACAAAGTCGATCATAGACCTGCGACCTAGGGTGTCCTGGTGCCAAGTGCACTTATGGGCATCCTTATGTTCGAACATGGTGTTCGTTATGGACAAACTGTAGTTCGCACAGAAGTCCAGCAACAACACACCGCACGGGTTCAGGTCAGGGAGGGCGTTCCTCCCAACCACGCCCCTCCAAGTTACACTGTCATTGCCCACATGGGCGTTGAAGTCTCCCAGAAGAACTATGGACCCAGCAGAACTCGACCACTGCCCAAATCACACAGCACCGGACCCTTATGCTTGCCCCTGCAGGTGGTGGGTCTGCGGGAGGGAGTTCCCGTGTGGCTTCTTCGGGCTAGGCCCGGCCAGGTCCCAGGGGTGAAGACCTGACCACCAGGCGCTCGTTTGCGAGCCCCTCCTCCAGGGTGAGGCCCCGGTATCCCACGTCCGGGCGAGGTGCGGTCACTCCTGTTGGTTTTTTTCATGGGGGTCTTCTGAATCACTCTTAGTCTGGCTCGTCACCTACAATCTGTTTGCCTTGGGAGACCCTACCAGAGGCATGAAGCCCCCGACAACATAGCTCCTAGGATCACTCGGGCACTCAAACTCCTTCACCGCGGTAAGGTGGTGATTCACGGAGGGGCTTCTCATAAATTAAACGCAACTGATCAGAGCTTGGACAGCTCCTAGGTAGTCAAGTTGGTACTGTACGTCCAAACCACACTGGTGGAGCTCCCTTGATGGCAGACAAATACCCGATGAAGAAAGAGGGGCCATGGAGCCAGAGATGACGTGTCTTTAGGATGATTGGGGTGATTGCAGTGAAATGCTTTGACAACAAATGTGTCAGTCTTTAGAGCAATGGACTGTGACTTACTGAAGAAGAAACCAGTACGTTTCAAAAGATTCCGCCTGACTGTATAGCCCAAACATTGAATCAAATCAATTTATTTTGTTTTTTTTCTTGGTAAGGCATTTAGAGAGTTAATATTTATGTCAAATTTAATTTATTCATGTAAAAATTATTATTTAGGCTTCTTTTTTAATTGTATTATTTTTGTTACATTTATTTAATAATATTTTCCCACCGCAGTGTTAATGAATGGGCCAGTTCTCCACTAGCTGGTTAGAAGTTGCATTCCATTTTGTGGTGCACACGGCCATCTGGTGGACTATTGCGTGTACTCTTGCGCTGTGCTTCTAAAATGGACGCTTGTGGTTAGTTATTATTTTTTTAGTTTTACTTTATTGTAGTAACAAAGTAATAGAAAACATTCAAGCTAAGCCCAATAAATCATACTGCGCATGAGTAATTTGGCAGCCATCTTGGGAACGTATTTACGGTTCGCCGTTGGGGACAAAATATATGACAACGTAGATGCGTATGTTGTTAAAAAATGTAAAGTTCAAATAAATATATTGTTTACAAAGGCATTCTCGTCTGGGTGTCAGCCAAATTCGTATCATAACTCTCCTTTCCTTTCGTTGTAACAGTTGTAACAATGCTAATTTTGTTCCTTTTATGCTTTTTGGTGGGTTACTTCTATGTACATTGACCATATGTTTTATATTAGAGCCATTTAATGATTAATGTAAAAACCAAAACCAACAAAGAACGTTGTTTAATCAGTTTGGGAGAAGTCGTAACCAATTGCGTCACTTCCGCTGTAGAGCGATTGTCCCAGTAGCGTTGCCGTAGCATTTCCGCCTAGCGTTGGCTTTCCGCACACAATCACGTGGAAGCACAGCACCGTGGAGCTTTTTAGGAAAAGAATCCGCCATACGGAATAGAGACACACAAAAATGACACAGTCCGACGGTATAATGTAAGTTTTTATCTTACCGCTTAAAGTGACGTTAAAGAACTGATGCCCAGCACGAGCTGTCTTTGTTTTGATTGCCCATACGTTTAGCTGTGTGGATTTATGCTTATCTTATTGTGTGTTTGTGTATATCTAGGGCCTTTATGTATTTCTCAACTGTGGTTCTGTCCTCAGAAAACCAAAGCGAAAGCGCTCCAAGCGCTTCCTGGAGAGCCGAGCACCCAAACTATCTGAAGATGGGAAAAGTACAATGATTATGAAAGGCGGCAACACCAGTCAAACTATCAGCCAGGCACTGAAGGACCTAGTAAGTCACGTGACCCCAGACCAGCACCACGAAACATGAAAAGATATGTGTTGAACGGTACCACCAATCAGAATAACAACTTCATTAGTCCAATCAGGATTTTAAGCGGTGAACGTTAGTGCAAATCAAAATGCATCATAATATATTGCATTTTGATTTGATTTCTAAGTCGTGGACTTCCTCGTGAAAATCAAAAGGGCTGCAAAATTCTTGATCTTAACTCTTAATACTTTCATAATTTTTAAAACGCTGCATTTCAAGTGCATTTTACATTTATAAAATCCATTCATTTGTCTCTTTCAGTATTCATTGAAAAAACCCAATGCTGTGCTGTACAAGAAGTAAGTACCTTCTATTTTTATATATAAGCTTGTTGGGTTTGTGCATACAGTCATTTCTGGTTGATTGGGGTTCGTTGGTGATAAGTGAATTTCCACAAATGAGCTTTCCTTATTTATAAATGGCATGTTTTTGCAGTTAGACCTTATTAAAACCTTTTAAATGCTATTGTTAACACAATTAGAAACCTCTAAACATCAAATGACCCCTGTACTCACCTTCACACTCCTGCTATTCAATATCGTGGACATAATAACAGGAAATAAGACATTAATTCATTCATTTTCTTTGCCGCTTATCCTCATTAGGGTCGCGGGTATGCTGGAGCCTATCCCAGCTGGCTTTGGGCGAGAGGCGGGGTACACCCTTGACTGGTCGCCAGTCAATCGCAAAGTTCACATTTAGACAAAAAAACATTGACACTCTAATGGACAATTTTAGAATCGCCAATGAACCTAACATGCATGTTTTTGGAATGTGGGAGGAAACCGGAGTATCCGGAGAAAACCCACACACGCACGGGGAGAACATGCAAACTCCACACAGAGATGCCCATATTCGACATGAACGTGTTAACATATATAGGGTTCAAAGTCTATGAACTCCTAAAGTATGCATAGGAGCACGCCCACAAGTGTAACTCAGACTGAAGTTGACATGTCTGCCATCTGCTGGTGCAAAGTATTAACTACATGAGGCATTATATTGCCAGCAAAGTCAGTGATGTTGGGACTTTTATATATATACTATTATAGGGGAAAAAATGATATCAGCATTGGCCGATATTACATTTTCTTGCCAACATCAGGCCATCCCTGCTAATTACAACCCAGCCTGCAGAACATCGCGCTGTAAACAGCGGCTGACAACTATACAATACACCCATTGCTATAGTAACATTACTAACACCCAGTGACCAGTGTAGAATAGACTTAGATACTACATACTGTGTCATCTCTTTAAATGTCTTATATTTGTATATTTATTTAATTTTTTCATTTTTATAATTGAAAATATAAAATTTAGGGGAAAAAACACATACAATTTGCTTAATTGTGTATTGTTTCTTACTTGTAAACAAAACCGAATAATTTATATATTTATTTATTTGTTAACAACTGTGATGGAGTGAAGCTACAAAATTTGAACCACAATGTGGCGAGGGACAACTGTATATACATATTATCATCATGCTTTCCCCCAAGCAAGATTATTAAATGCTTCACTATGCATAACATGAGTATGATAGTAATTGAGTTGCTTATAAATTAACGAAAAGACGCTGAATATGGATGATCTAGAAAGCTTTTCTATATATTGGGTGTGTCAAATTAATGCATTTATTGTCATTATTGAATTAGTTATGTTTATTCTTTTATTTGCATTCCTAACTTTTTAGTGTCTTTTTTTTTGTCGCAAAAATTTCATTCACAATGTTTGTGATTTTGAATCAGCGTCACTCTCCTTATTGTCTGAATATTAACAAAAAATTGAGTAATAACGAGGAAAGTCCCTGAAGTAGGGATGTCAGTGTCTTTGTGATGGACGACAACAGTATGTGAAGTCTTCAGAAGAACATGTTTAATGTATTTTATTCAATAAATAAGATATTTGAGAAGTATATGTTCAAAATGTCTGCAATTTGGGTGATATGCAGATATATAAACTCTAATAGCCGTTTTTATATTAGCTACGTTTTATTTGAAATTTACACAAATATATTCCCTATGGGACAGAACCCCCGCCCCCCCATTTATATCCACTTATTTATCTGCACTGTACAAACTGAACTTGAAACTGAAACCAGGAAAATACAGCAAAACGGAGAGCTGTGACGAGTTTAATTACAAATTTGGACATGTTGGGCATGTTTACGCTACAAAATTAAAAGTTTACAAGTGGTTTAATGATTTGCAGCTCCAGACTATTTTTCTTTACTGGAAGATTTGGCAAAATGTTTCTTTTGATGGTAAAGAATGCCGACCCCTGGTCTACTCTGAACAGTTTTTTGAATTCTCTTCACTTCCCCGCAGTGCATAAAATAAGAGTTTGCATTTCAGGAAGAACATCACCCGGCCATTTGAGGACTCCACATCTCTGGTTAGTGAACACAAACACCGCCAAGCCCTCGTTCTATACTGTACACCATTCTTCCTCTCTTTCACATGACTTTTTTGTTTTGCAGGAATTTTTCTCCAAAAAAACCGACTGCTCTCTCTTTCTTTTTGGTTCCCACAACAAGAAACGACCAAATAACCTCATTTTTGGTACGGTTTTCACTCACTTTTCCCCCACATTCACTTTTTGTTGACATTCAGCCTTGTTTATGTCGACATCAGCCAGTGGACACAAGCACAGCAGTATCCACTGTAGTGTCTTGTTGTATAATGAAGTAGATGTGTAAGTTAATGTTTTCTCTTAATATAAGTAAGAAGGTCTGAGAGGTGAAATTGTCTTCTTTTTTTTTCCAGGTCGTCTGTTTGACTTCCACGTGCTCGATATGATCGAACTCGGAATTGAGAAGTTTGTCTCTCTCAATGAGATGAAGGTATTGTTTGAATTTATTATTCTACAGTGTGTTTTGATTTTTGGGGGGCCAGAAACAGTCTGACAATGAAAGTGTACTCCATCCAGGACCATAATTTGCTTGGACGTTGATATAATACCGTAGCAGGGGTGTCCAAAGTTTTTCCACAAAGCGTCAAATGCTGAAAAGTGAAAGGATGCAATGGCCACCTTGATATTTTGTAAGTAGATATGCTAAGAAGTTACGTTTATATTTTAAGAAAAAACAGCTCTCACCTTAGTGATATAAGTGAAAAAGTCTATTAGTACAAACTTGGCTCTTGTTTCCCCGAATATCAAAACTTTTTTAAAGAAATATTATTTGTAATGTTCTTTTTGTAAAATTTCTTCTTTTAATTATGGCTTTATTTTCACTTCATTCTTGTTTTTTCCATAAATTTTGTTAAATATTTTCCAAAACTTGTTTGTTTCTCATAATATTACAACTCAATTTTTTTTCTATGTTCTTTAATATTTAAACCTACTGCCACTAAAATGATGTTGTTTTTCGTCATAATATTACAAGACGTTATTCTTTTTTAACTATTATGAGTATTCTTGTAAAATTACATTTTTGCATTTTTACTGTGTTTTTTTCTTGTAGGTTTTTTTGTTAAATTATATTTTTAGAATGTGTCGCTGGGCACAAATGGCCGCCACAATTTTTGCCACACTTTTTTAAATAAATCACACTTTTACTCACTATTAATAGAATTATTAGACTCATTGGTGTCTTCTTTGAAGAAACCTCCAGTGGTCCTCCATCTTTTGTTATGGGATATAACATATCATGGGAGGACTGCTGATGATAATGCATCGAGTGAAAAAACAGGAAACTCTAGCTCACTTGACTGTTCCTTCATGCATGTAATAAAGACAAGTGACAAGAAAAGTTCATTAATGCGATTGCTCCTCCCGCAAGCTGATGAAAGATAGTCATCGACTAAGCCGCCAGTGGTTAAGACCAGGGCAGTGAAGACAACTCGCCCTGGCTGGTAAGGCTCGCTAGTGGGCGAGCAAAGCAAAAACAAAGTGTCTGTACTTTGAGCCATTGAGTAAAACGTAACCTTTGTTTTTTTTTTTTTTTCATCCTGTCATGCAAGATGTGCAGCGCAAATTGTGGAGATGGGAAGAATTATTTTGAATGTAGTATTGTTAGTTTGGCTTACTGAAATTGTTGTTTAAGACGGGAGAGTCCACTCACCGCATCAGTTAAGCATAAACGGTCCCTGATATGATTCATCAACTTTGCTTTAAGTATGTTATACCGCATATTGTTTGTTATTATGTTCTACATTGTTCAAATGGACAAAAATGACATATATCATTCATGGTGCCACCCATGACAAGCTAGCTCTCGCTGTGCAGTCTCCCTTCCGGAAGTGACACCATCACAGTACTAAGGCTCAAGTAAACAAACACGGCGGTGTGCAACACGCAGGATGTTTACAGTAGTTATAGCGAAGTATAGCAAAGATTTGACCCATGTGTCAGTAGTTTTGGAGGAGAAAAGAAGGAAGAAACAATTGCAGATGAAATAGAGGACTTGCAGGATGTAGACTTGAACCTTAGGACATGTAGATGAAGATTGGTCACCTTCAAAACACAGACTGGTAAATCCAGATTTGGACTGATCTTTCAATCCACATGTTGTGTTTTATGGCTATAAAAACAGCAAACAAAAGAGTTTGTTTTGTTACCGTTTTTTTAGTTATCAGCAGTGGAACATAGGTAAGTTTTAGGAAAATAGTAGTTCTCAACTAAAAACAGAAAACCGTCTTTTTGTGAAAAGATACATTTCAAGCATCACTTTGACACATGCTTCTTGTAAAGGTGTTTCTTCAAAAGCAGTCATCAGTGAAATGAATATTGCAGCAAAGAAAAAAAGAACTCCTTCTGTCTTTGTCTGCACGTGTTTTGTCTAATTTGGTCTTAAACCTTCCTCTTTTTGAAACAAAACAAGCTTTAAGTATCACTTGGATACTTTGAACATCCAGCAGTAAACAAAGTTCTGGTGTGACTACTATTTTGATGAAAATATACTGAACCAAGTCGACGATCTACCTGAAAGCGTTTGCGTCCGCTTTAGCTGAGCGGTGTCAGCCCAATGATGTCACTTCCGGAACGAGCTTGCACTACGAGAGCTAGTTTGCCATGGATGCCGCCATTAAATAAACTTAAAAAAAAAAATTAAAAATGTAGAACATAATTACAAACAATATACAGTATTACCAGACTAGTATTTAAGCAAAACCGAGGACTCGGGACCCTTTAAATTCCCATGTTGCCAGCCTAAATGTTGTCTTCCCTCACATGCAGACCAGTACGTGTCCCGAGGGAACCAAACCAATGCTGGTGTTTGCTGGTGAGGCTTTTGAAATGGAAACTGAGCACAAACGCCTGAAGAGTCTGCTCACGGGTACGCGCTCATGACACACACGAGTAGATTTGGGTGAAAAATGGCGCATTTGCTTTCATCTGCTTTTCTCTTTTCAGACTTCTTCAGAGGTCCAACTGTGTCTGCAGTGCGGCTGGCAGGTTTAGAACATGTTTTGCACTTCACTGCCGTAGATGGGAAAATATTCATGCGAAGCTACAGGTGATGCATTACATTACAGGGCAGTTCTTGACCCAAACCCAGGTGTGTTCAATGTTTTCCCACAGGATGGATATATCCAGGCAATTTGCTCCTCCCCTCTTCCGCAGCGGGTCGTGGGCCTCCCAAAAAAAAAAAGAAATCTTGCGTACTGTAAATGATGTGTGTGTGGTTGGTTTGTAGAACATTACTTCCTGTGCGCATACAACTTGTTCAGAGGACATACAGCCCACCACAAATGATTGTTGCAACTAACTACTTCCAACTGCAATAAAACTCCTCTTTTTACTTTAATTAGCATTTTTTATTTGCAAAACAGGACTCGAACAAGGAAAATAGATAAATACAATTGAAACAAATGCAGTAGGGCTGCCAAAAATAGTGCTTTAATGGCCGCAACTAATTTATTCCATTAATTACGTAACTAACACATACATAGTGGCAAACCACACCTCACTGTTTTGACGACAGATGGAGGCACAGTGTAGGGTCCCCGCAGTCCCAATATAATAGTAATATCATAACCAGTCCAGGGTGTACCCAACCTCCCGCCCGAAGCCAGCTGGGATAGGCTCCAGCATACCCGCGACCCTAATGAGGATAAGCGGCATAGAAAATGGATGGATGGAATTTAATAGTCTAATATAACTTTATTCTAAGCTGAACACATCAACAGCAGTGCATTTCCAAAACCATATGTAGTATGTATATCCAACCCACAAAGTCCCTTTGTCATCTGAACCACACTTCTTCATAGTCACTAGACGGCCACGAGACACGGACACTCGGAACGTCACAACAGCAGCTTTATTAGGCGTGCATGTGTGTCTAAATAAACAGAAATACAAAGAAAAACAATAAGTGGATATTCTTATTACTCACGTTGTAACTCTTAATGCAGAAGTACAAATTGCTGCATTTAAATATGCTCGGAAATCAGAAGATACACTCAAAATTAGGTAAAGCATTTATCTTTCTTCAATAAAATACCGTACAATTGGGCATATTTCACACATGGTGGCAAATGGTGGTGATTCATTTGAAAAACATGATTAAAACTGTCAATCATTTGACATCCCTGATAAATAGATGGATAGTTTTACAAGTCAGGAAAATTCCACATTTTTCAAACACAAATTCCCATTTGATTGTAAAAATCTTACTACTTCCCCATTTCATTTGGTAGGAATTTCATTTCAATGCCATTCACAAAACTCCACTCTTTTTTGTAACACAAATTTGTAATTATTATTAGTTTTTACTACTTTTACCACATTTCTGAACCCACTCAAACCATTTGGACAGCAAAAAATTAGGCCATCATTGCAAGAAATTCCTTTTTTTTTTAACCCATTCCAGCAACAAAACAATTTTCCACAGTTTGAAAATTCCTACTTTTCCCATGATTTTCCATTATCCGTACAGCTTTTCAGTTTAACTTGAGCATTCACACTCGATTTGTACTGAAACTGCCTTCTCTAGTTTTCGTTACTGTAATGTTCAGACCTTTCAACTTTTTCTCTTTTCGATAGGGTGCTAATCCTCCTCCATAATGTTTAACTTTGTGTATAGAATATTCCCTGGCGGGCAATAAAAATCATACTGTCCGCGATGAAGCATCACACTGTTTTGTGTAAATTCCTAAACCTTAAACTTGGTGTCGGGACGTTGTTGTTGCAAACAACAAATTATACTGATTTTAAAAATGTCATTTGCAGATGTTTGTTGAAGAAGTCGGGGTGCCGGATACCACGCATTGAGCTGGAAGAGATGGGGCCATCTTTTGATTTTGTTTTAAGAAGAACACACCTAGCATCAGATGACTTATACAAGTTAGCTCACAAACAGCCCAAAGCTCTCAAGGTAAATACAGCATTTTTTATTATTTACTTTTGATGACTGTTTCCTTTTCATGGTCGTCCACAAAGGGTGGGCCAAAACATATTTTTTAGACTGAGATTTTGAATTTATTTTAAAAAGGCAATAATCATTTGTAAAAAGGACATAATGCTGGTGTAGAATAAAGTGTTGTAGCGCAAAAATGGCTCAGTTAAAGCTGGTTCAACTGGATAAAATAAATCACACCAGCACTCTGCCATGAGAATACTGCTGTGAGTTGTGACATAATGGAAAAGCTGCCATCGGTTATTGAAATTCACTCATCTTCTACATTTTCCAGCAACTAAAATGGTTCACAAAGCAAATAACAAGCTGCTACCCAACAATGGACCGCCATTTTTCTCAACAAGACAGGTCAAATGGAAACATACCTGAAAACAACAAAAATGGAAAATTTATTCAGTCATTTTACCAGAATAAAGATTAAAATATGAAGAAAATAATATAATCTTTTAAGTTATATTACAACTTGTTGTTAGGTTACAATTGAATACTAATGTAATTACAGTTTAATACCAGCAAATGTAATTTGACAAGTTATTGTTAGATTACAATTTTTCCCTTCCTATTTTAAACATTGTTTATAAGAATGAGGTCAAAATATTATTGAAATAAAGACTAAACATGTAAGAACCATACTGAGACGAAAATTGACAAAAGTTGAAACAAATGGAAAATGACAACAACAAAAAACAGCAGAAATGGGAAAAAAACAGAATTTTATTAGAATAAAGTAAAAATATCTAGAGAAAAGAATTGTAACAAAATATGTATGACGTTAACTGTCATTTTGGTAGCATCAAATTGTATTTTTTAGCGTAATTTTGCAGAAATGATGTTATAATATGGGAATAAAATATTACAAGAATAAAATTGGCAAAAATGAAGACGAAAGTTGAAATAGTTTGCGAAATAAAAAAAGGGAGCAAAAGAGAAGTTATTAATATTATTACTAAAACCTTTTTCACCCATATGACAAAGCATTGCATGCATTTTGTCTGGAAATGTATACAAGTTGTCATCGCTGTGGGGAGTTTGCATGATATAGTATGGTTTTGTGGTTGAATCTGACTTAATATTTATTTTTAAATGCGAAATATATTCCAATTATAATATATTCAAACTAAAGTCTGGACATATATTATACAATACATATTTCTTGTATAATACCGATTTGAACCAACGCTAGTTTTGACTGGTGGCACGCATGCCAAGACGCATGAAAGCTGTGGTTAAAAACATTAGTATAAAAGTTCGTCTTTTTTGTTGTATATTGACCACGAGAGAGAGAGCAGCGCATCAATTCCTGCTTTATTGTGTTTTTAATAAGCTGCTCTAGTGCAGGCAGCTCTAACACGCCTGGCTGCAGCAGACAAAACATTTTGGTCTTTTTCTCTGTGATTTGACAGCCCAAGAAGAAGAAGAACATTTCCCACAACATATTCGGCACCAAATTTGGCCGAGTGCACATGCAGAAGCAGGATCTGTCCAAGCTTCAAACACGCAAGATGAAGGGTCTGAAAAGGAAAGGACAAGCGGTTGCCGGGGAACAGGAGGGAAAAACATCCAAAGTGGCAAAAGTAGAGAGCTGAGATCCTAATGTGCGTCTGTCCGCAATTCAGTGTCAGTGTCTTCACCATCTCAACACACGCTCACCACCTCCAGGACAACAAGCTACATGTGATCACACATGACACCGGATCTTGAGACAGTCAAAAGGAGATGCATGAAATCAGCCTGAATCGCGGGTGAATGATCTTTCCTCAATTCAACAGCGATGTTCCATTTTTTTGGATGTCATATTGTTGCAAACATTAAACACACATTCTACCCAGCTTTGCTTGCTTTTATTGTCAATGTATTCTTGTCTACACACAATTCACATAAACTGGATGTTTCACTCATTCAGCTTCAATAATTGGAGACATTTTAGTAACGTTACTAAGAAACTAACAGTTCTACATGTGGACCACATGGGAGGCATTCTCTAGGGGGCGCCACAAGGATGAGGGAAAAAAAATCATATTTATGTGTGCTGCTTTATGTAGATGGACGCCCTCTACCACACAAATCACATTAGTGATCTGTTTGACTACCTGATGAAGGATGAACATACATCATTGTCAACCCATTCCTATTCAGTATACAGTGCACTTGGAAAGTATTCACAGTCCTAGTATTCCTTCGCTTGTTATGACATAAAATTTCAGTTTTTCTCCTCCAAATTCTACACACATAATGACAGCATGGAAAAGGTTTTTGGGGAAATGTTTGTAAATTACTGGAAAAAATAATGACTACGTGGTGCATAAGAATTCACAGCCTTTGCCACGGAGCAGAAAATAGAGCTCAGGTGCATCCTGGATCCGGGATCTAATGTACCAAGTGTGTACTGCAGATCTACAGTTGAGCCAGTGGTCTATTTTTTTCTAAGCGTGTTTGTCCCAGTAAAGAGTTGACAGATACTTGGCCGATACTTTGATATGTGAAGAGGTTCAACTTCAGATTGCATTTCAAAAAAACAATTTCAAGCCGTTTGTGGAAATGTACTTTCCATGTAAGTGCGTGAATTGAAACACAGCCTTACAATTTCTAGTCTTATGAGAGCTTCAGTAAACAAAATGCAGTACTCTGTCAACACACAGTATATTTATCCGTGTCAACGATTGCATTTCAATATAAAGGATATTTCCTTTAAACTACAGGAAAGCCTGTCCGGCTGAGCGGTGCTGGTGGAAAAAACAAACAAATATTTTACTGTCGTGCTTTTATTCTGAAGGCCTGACTTTACCAGCTACAGGATGTCTTCGCCGACGTTCGTCAAGTTGGCGGGAAGCTATGCAACCCCAGCAGAAATATGTGAGGGTTGCCAAGTGTGAGTACTGTAAGCCCTCATTCATCGCGGTTAATTGGTTCACCCGGATTCCTTATTTATGAATGAAATATTTTTGTAGTTAGAGCACAGCAAACCTGTTTAACACCCCTATAGTCACCTTTACGCTCCTGTTACCCAATTTAGTAGACATAAGAGAAAATAAGCCATTTACTTGTGTTCCTTTACTTACAACTTGTGCTCCTGTGTGTTGATATAAATGTGTTGCAGTGGCACGAACAGGAAGTGGCATCTGCGGTTCACAGCTGAATTTTAGCTTGCCGTGGGTTACGACCCCAACAGTGGCCTGTGTTTGGGACTATTCTGCCTGTTGTGAAATCATTCAAGCCTGCAATAAAAGCCTTTTGTTCCAGCGATTGTGTGTCACCCGGCATTACAGTAACATCATTACAATGTCTTTGAATGCCTAAAACAGTATTTGTACATCCAGCCATTTTTATGCTGCTTGTCCTCACTAGGGTGGTAGGGGGATGCTGGAGCGTATCCCGGCTGACTTTGGACGAAAGGCAGGGTACACCTTGAACTGGTCGCCACTTATTAGCAGAGCACATACAGTATAGACAACCATTCACACTCTCATTCATACCTGTGGACGATGCATGTTTTGGAATGTGGGAGTAAACCCTCGCATGCACAGGGAAAACATGCAAACTCCACACGGAGATACCCAAACAAAGATGGAAACCCAGATCTCCCGGCGGTGTGGCCCTCAAGCTAAGCTTATAATTGTATTTTACTTTATTTACCCATTTGTATCCTTGAAAATGCTTTATTTAGGCAAAAATGTGTAAAACTTGCTTAAGTATACATTTACAAATAAATAGCAAGCTGTATCCAACCACAAAACCATAATATATTTTTGGAAAAACATGATAAAGTGAGGCCGCACGGTGGCTGAGTGGTTAGCACATTGGCCACACAGTCTGGAGATCTGGAAGACCTGGGTTCAAATATCCGTTGGGCATCTCTGTGTGGAGTTTGCATGTTCTCCCCGTGCGTGTGTATTCCGGTTTCCTCCCACATTCCAAAAACCTGTATGTTAGGTTAATTGGCGATTCCAAAATTGTCCATAGGTATGAATGTGAGTGAGAATGTTTGTTTGTCTATATGTGCCCTGTGATTGACTGGCGACCAGTCAAAGTCTGCTGGGATAGGCTCCAGCATCCCCGTGACCCTAATGAGGATAAGCGGTATAGCGGTATATGAATGATAAAGTGAAACAGAATTTGGAGTGCGAAGTGGTGAGGAATTGTACAGACAGAAGTATAATAATCTCTCGCCATTTTGAGCCTTGTGTGTGCTGCTTCACTCTATCACAGGTTTTCCAAAAATGTATTAATAAATAATTGCTGGAAACAGCCTAAGATTTGTCCAAAATATGCATATTTTGGCAAATTATGCATTTCTGGCCTACAATGAGTTATCAAGCATACAAATGAAGAAATAAGATAACATTAATATTACAAATATACAGCATTCAGAAGATGCATTCTGAGATGCTGTCTCTGTAGTATTCTACACTGGTCACTAGGTGTCACTAATGTTACATTGATGATGAGATCATAGCCACAACAGGAAGTACAGTACAGAAACAGGAAGTAAAAAAGAAACAAGGAACTCTGCCTAAGCTAACTTGTGAGTCTGTATTACATCTTATTTATGTCAAAAATTGGAGTGTAAAGGTGACCATGGCCGTGTTGTTTCATGTCTAGAGTGCTCTAATAATGTTAAAATCGCATCTAGGAAGCCATAAACAGGGTTTTCTGTGCTGCAACTCCAAAAATAATCCATTTTTAATAAGGAATCCTAATTTTTTCTTAGTTTCAATAATAAAACAGCACATTTTGCTTCCCTTTTCTTCTGGCTTTTTGACGGTCACTGTTGAGTGAGGAAGGGGGGGTCTGCGAGGAAGAGATAAAAATGGAGAATGTCATGATAATAATAATGCGGCTGTAACCTTTTAGATAGATAGATACTTTATTCATCTCCAAGACACTACTTTGTGTATGTCATACATATCTCCGGGC
Source organism: Oostethus manadensis (assembly GCA_024372805.1). Lineage (NCBI taxonomy): Eukaryota > Metazoa > Chordata > Actinopteri > Syngnathiformes > Syngnathidae > Oostethus > Oostethus manadensis. The sequence goes on from QODF01000138.1 coordinate 1,133,009, forward strand.
TATGTATTTTCCCCATTCCAAAAGCTCCTGCTTTTCCTGGAATTCCACATTTTTCAACTTATTTGAATCCCTCTGGCATGAAATATTCAGGCTAACCATTTTCCTCATTGCAAATATTCCCACTGAGCCCGTTATTCCGGATTTCAGCTTCAGCTTTTGAGCATTCACAGACAGAAAGTCTTTGCCTAGTAAATGAAATGTTGTGTACTGCAGTCATTTGACGACTCTGCAGCTCACTCTGTCGTCATTGCCAAACGTCACCGGCCAATCAGCGGCCAGTTGTGCGGAAGCTCCGCCCCCCCCCGGCCCCCCAGGCGATGTCTATTTATGATATCGCAAAAGTAGCTTGTGACACTTGGACTCAATGCTGAATACACCCACACCCGCGGATACTCTGCTTCTTACCCGAAACACGTTTTCACACGCAGCACTTTGACTTTAGCTCCCTTTCAACTTTTCATTCAAAAGTCGACCATGACGGAAGAGACTCAGGTGGTGAAAAGCGACACGGTGGGCAAGGATGCGGTCCCCGCCGGAGCACCGGCGGAGAAGAAGGAGAACGGGGACAGCAAAGTGACAGTACCCGAGCAGAGCGCGGCTCCCGCGGCGGAGGAGCCCATCTTTGTGCACCCGGAGGGTGGCTGGGGATGGCTGGTCATGCTGTCCGCCATGTGGTGTAACGGTTCGGTGTTCGGGATCCAGAACGCCTTCGGTATTCTCTTCCTCTCTCTCCTGCGGGAGTTTGGTTCCGAGGACGACGATGACCTCCGCTTCAGAACAGGTGAGCGCCCCGACCTCCGGTGGACACCCCCTTGGCTCCTGTTCGTGACACAACTTTCCATTCGATATCTGCGTAAGTCTTCGAGGAAGCGCCATTGATAGAAATGGAAGCTTTGCTTAAAGATTTTTTTAAAGTGGTACCAATCCTTTGGGCTGCTCGGTACTTCAGGGACCGACGGTGGCATGGGAAAAACATGTTTTGTTTCACCTTCTTACCTACATTTTGCAGCACGGGAAGACTAAATATGCTAAATATGCTCGTTCCCTGGTGGGGGGTAGCGGGCACCACAGGCGGCCACCGTCGGGGTCTCCAACACACGGTACTGTCACCTCCTACCAGGGAGGGGCGATACTGCCATTTCTGCAATCGAGCCGATACCTAGGCGATACAAGGAGAGTGTTGCTGATGCCGATGTTTTTTTTTTTTAAACTTAAAATCTGCTTGAATGATTTTTCTCCCTTTCAGAATAAAACTCAGGACAAAGATTTTATAAAAAAATATTTATAGCTACAGAATGTGCCGGTGAATAACGCAGGGTGTCGCCTAAACTGATGTCAATCCCTTTACTTGGAAGACACTTGAATGATTTTGTTATTTTTGCATCTTCCAGAATGGAACACAGGGTGAAAAAGTTTCTGTCCACTAGGGGTAGCATGACAAAAAAAAATTGAGAACCACTGAGAGTTGCAGATGCTGATAAAATATTTGTACTCCTTTCCCAATAAAACACAGGACAAATACCAAAAAACATCATCTTTAGCAGCACTTATATGTTCTAAACATCTTCTTTTTTTCTTTTGGCCTATCCCTTCAGGAGTCGCCACAGCGAATCAATTGCCTCCATCTAACCCTGTCTTCTGCGTTTTCTTCTCTCGCACATTCATGTGCTTTTCCACTACATCCATAAACCTCCTCTTTGGTCTTCCTCTAGTCCTCCTGGCCTGGCAATTTAAAACTCCATATCCTACTACCAACATATTTACTATCTCTCCTCTGGACATGTCCGAACCATCTCAGTCTGGCCTCGCTGACTTTATCTCCAAAACCTCTAACATGTGCTGTCCCTCTGATGTAGTCATTCCTGATCCTGTCCATCCTGGTCACACCCAAATAGAACCTCAGCATCTTTATCTCTGCTACCTCCATCTCTGCCTCCTGTCTTTTTCTCAGTGGCACTGTCTCTACACCAAACAACATGGCTGGTCTCACCACAGTTTTGTAATATGTTCTGAACATCTACAAGGTAAAACCAAAAGTGACAAATATTGATCTCATCGCACCAGTATTGATTTGGTTCTATCCACACACCCTCTACCATGAGTCAATAACTTAATTATTCATGTTGCGTTGTTAAATAAGCTTTAAAACATCCAATAATGTCCCACATTTTTTCTGACTGAAACTAAAAAGCTCTGTTTTACCCATCCACACACAAACACACCAAATAGCTACCTTTGCACTTGGATGAAAGACCAGAAATGTGCATTTTTTTTAAAAATTATCTGTGTTTGTGAAACCATAGCAACAAAAATGTTAAAACAAAAATAATAACAAATAGTGCACATGGTATTTGAATAGTGCACATTAGTATCTTTCAAAATAATAATAATAATAATAACTAATACTAATAAAGATGTAAACGTTCAAAATGTGCAGTTCAAAAATGTATTCTAGTCTTTATTCAAATACATGACACATAATATTGTACTAATGTACAGTGAATCCTCACACATTCACATTATGTCTTTATGCTTCTTTCACTGATTCCTTGCTTTGTTAGGCAGTCGTTGAATGCACCATTGCTGCTCTGAGACGCAACAGTGAAACAGGAATCTAACCTAATTATTACAACAGTCATGTTTATTGCAAATATTGATCCGAAAACCGAAGAGGACGTCAATGTCAAGCTAGAAGGAGGGTTTGGAGGGGGAGGAGCGAGCTATGTGTCAAAAATAGACATTCTTATGGGCGTATCAATTACTCATGGTTTTTCGCCACTTGCTGGTGGTCCTGCATGTAACTCCCATGAAAAGTGGGCCTCTGCTGTACTGGACTTAAGTACAGATGGGCTACTAATGTTGTCTGTCCAAGCAAACGTATCCTCCTCTGAAAAACGGATTAATTCTGCTGCAACAAAGCTTAAAAAGAACAGCAATACTGGTTATCTATTCCCTATACTGTATGCAGCTGCACAACATCTCTAGATCTGTCATTTCTGCCGCTGCAGTGCCGATACTCTTTTCTTTTTTTTTCCTTCACTCCCTTTGTTGAAACTTTGTACTATAACACACACACGTGCTGTCAAGATGATTGGTGTCTTCCCTTAAGTGGAGTAGAGACAGATGGTCAGTTGGAATGTGGGAAGGACTGCCAAACAAATAGTTAAAATCATCAGTGAAGCATAAAGACATAAACATGTAAAAAAATGTGTGTGTTTTTTAATGGTGGTATATGTACTGTATGCTGTACATTTGACCTGTTTTATCTCATATTTAGACATTTTTACCCATTTATGGTGAATGACATGAGTTTTCTAAGGAAAACACATCCTGTTTTAGGAGGAAAAAAAAAAGACCTGACCTGACCTGAAGACATCAACAACAGTTCAATTTGAACGCCATAGAGTGTATGTGTCTCCAATGCTAAACAAACACATCTCTAGTCCATTCGTCATTGTCAACGACACTTCCTCTTGTCACGAGACAGACCGCGAGATGCATTCAAGGACACTTTGAACATCACAACAGCGTCTTCGTTTTGGGTGTCTGTGTGGTCTAAAGAAAAACGATAAGTGGATATTTTTATCACTCATTTTGTAAGTCTTAATGCGGAAGTAAAATTTGCTGCATTTAAGTATGCTCGGAAATCTAAAAAAATTCACTCAAAACATGTGAATTCAACTTAAATAATGTAATGTCTCCTCATTGCTTATAGTAACATTTAGTCTGATTCAAATATTCTGCTTTTAAAGAAACCAGTGTGAGGTAAATAGATTTCCAAACACGTGTGCTATCTCTTAACACAATTTAAATTTTCAGTTATTTTGCAGTGTTAATACATACAAATATATATAATTCTTCCTTGTCATTTATATTTTTTTCCAAGAAATATTTCAGACATAGTGACATGGTAGTTAATCAGGATTGGTTAATTTGAAAACTGTGATTAGTCTGGTTAAAAATTGTAATTATTTGACAACCCTAGTATTTATTTATATTATATATACACATATTTTAAAAGTGTTAACATTTTTGCATTTTAAAAACATATGTAATTATAATTTTTTTATGATGATTATTATTTGGAATTGCCCATAAAGTGGTAGCCTGTATTGTGTAGTTTGCAGAGATACTTTTATTATTTAGGTTACTTATTTAGTGAAGTAAGTCATAATAATAAACATATTGCTATAAATGACTGCTCTGTCAAAGGTCTTGTATTGGATATCATTAGATTGTGGGCAGTATTATGGCTGATAGAGTACATTACAAGGCATTTCATTGTTACATTTTCAACTGTTTTCATTATTGTTGTTTGCTTATTGACTGATAGGCAACCAGATAACGTCTCCATGCTCCATAAAAATGCTAGAGTGGAACATACTGTGTTATGTTGTGTCTTTTAATGAGTAACTCTGATTTGATGGTTTAAATATCAAAACCATATCAAGACTGCTTTTTTCCAGTGTGAGTGTTCCCTTTGCCTGCATCGAGTCAAGCAGCGCTTGTCGATACAGAAACAAACTCACCAGTCCAAGCCCTTTAGGGGGTGTTGTAGTTTTTCCCTGTCTTTGGTTTGTCACCAAGCATATTCTTTCCCCTCCACCCGTGATGCTTTGTGCTCCTCAGACTTGCTGGCAGAAGATAAATTGCTTTTAGATTTGTAACATGACAAGGCTTCTTTTGTATGAGTTGCATGCTTATGGATAAAAAGTAGTCTGCCAGGGATTTGTGTTGCATATAAAGTCTGCAATTGATGTAAAGTTGGATCTCCTGTGGTCCAATATCTGGAAGAAAAGATTTTTTTTAGTCAAAAATATTTGCCAAAACCTTGTCTCAGTATTTGTACGACTTTGCCCGTCACTGTTTGCAGGTCTGTTTGCGCTGTACAGTATTCCATCCATCCATTTTCTATACCGCTTATGTTCCACAAAACGGAGTCCCAAAACACAGCGTCCTAATGTTAGCGCTAGCATTGTGGCTAGTTTTACTTAATTGTTGCTAACTAAACGATCCAGTAATGTTTATTTCAAGTCTTTGTGTGATATTACAGCATATTTTTGGGAATTGTAGCATTTATCGTTCAGTTTTAATAAAGTTTTAATTCAGTTTTCAGTTTAAAAAGCATTAGAAGGCCGTAAACAGGTTTGCCAAAAAAATATTCCATTTATATAAAAGGAATTTTACTTCATGGAAATTCTGCAACCAATTAATCGCGATAAACATGGCATTTCTCTACTACCTTTTAAAGCGACGCTGGTGTTTGTTTGAGAATCACTGGTGTGAAATGACACCACAGACACACAGATTGTTTTGAAATAAGAACTGCCCAGCATGGGTCACGACCTCACCTTTTTTTGCCCTTTATCTGAAGACAGCAGTTTCCCTCTGCAGGAAGCCATCATTGTGCTTTCACCATCTGCCTTAAGCTTTATTTAAGTGGCAGAAACAAACACAAAGACCAAGGTGTACACGACCAGTCTTGTTCTATCCTTGGTTATTTCCACTGTCACACATAGTTTTACATATGGGTCTCATTTCCATGTTTGTGCTCGACTGCACTGGTTGCTAGGCGGTGATATGTCATCAGTTGGACTTACTATGGAAGCAGACATAAGCCAAAAACTTAACACGAGTAATCAAACACCTTCTTTTCCAAATTTGAACAGAAAAATGTAACACCTTCCATAAGTACTTGTTCCGACAGGGCCAGTATTGTCGTATCTGATTGTGAAGATTTTATAATGATTTTGCCCTTAATCTGTTGATCGTGCTGATACACCACGTGTTGGTAATAACTTATAAATATGTGATCATGTGTTTAAAAAAAGTTCCACAGTAACGAAATTTTATCACATCAAACCAACACTTCAATAACTTTATGTTAATTTTACGCTTGTCTTCTTACCGCTCCTTTTCGAGGCAAATTATTTTCTGTTTATATCTATATTTTGATTATGTTCGTTGTAACTCCTATATATGTATTTCTATATGCATATATATATACATGCACATATATATTTATTTGTTCTTGTTATTTGCTTTTGTTTACTGTACCCAGTGTGGGTGCAGTCTGTACAGTATTCCATCAATAAGTCAATAATACTTTTTATTTGTTTAGTGCTTTTCAAAGTTTACAAAAAGACAGTTTACATGGTAAAAGGAAACAAATATGAGTGTTAAAAATAGAAAACAGAACCCGAAAAGGATTGTTGTCAGAACAAATGCTGTTGAAAAAGGCAAGATCAAAAGATTGCAAGGTGATGTATTACTGAATATGTACATTTTTGAGAGTTATCAGTTAAAAACAGTGCAAAACAGGTTTGTTTGTAAGTTAGTCTTGAAAGCAGTAAGGCCAGCAGAGTAACTGATGTGTGGCGGAAGTGATTTCCGGGGCGAGGGGGTGGCAACAGAGAAGCCTCTGTCCTACAGACGGTCAGGACGTTTGCAGCAGAGGATGAATTCCATATAATATAAATATGAAAGAAATTAGACGTTATTGTTTTAAGCAATATTATGAGGAAAAAACAAAGAATTAATAATCATTTTGTGGGAAATTATGTTGCAGAAAAAGTTATGTTACAAGTTATAACTTTATGTTATGAAGTTATAAGTTAATGTTGCAAGAATAAAGCGAAAAAATTTAAAAAATAAAGTAAATTATGAAAAGAAAATTGAAAGAAAGAAAGAATTGAAAGAGTTGAAATTGTTGACAAATTAAAAAAAACAACAGCATAAATGGTAAAAAAAACTGCTGTTTTTTTATGAGAATAAAGTCAAAACATTGAGAAAAAAGTGTGTATACAAATGAGAACATTTTTTATCTTGAGAGAATAAACTAAACTAAACTAAATTAATTACTAGTACACATATTCACTTCCTGTATTCAAGATGCACCAATTCAATGTTAACTTATTCTCTTCCATCAAAACAATAAATTAATATTAGCATTGGGGAGAGAAAAAAAAGTAATAACAATATCAGAACAGAAAACCAAGTACTACAAAGCAGTCCTCATCCATCAACATGAACATAGTTAAGCCTCCACATCTCTGTATTGTAACAAGATGTTTTGTTTATATAAACATTTGAAACAACGAATGCTCTGAGATAGCTTTTGTTCATGTCCTAGACTATTCCACAGCTTAACCCCACAAACAGACAAAGAAAAACATCTCCTGGTAGTATTAGCCAGTGGGGTATCAAAGTTCCTTAAACCTCTCAAGTCATACGGCTGATCCCTGAGAGAAACAATGTTCTGAATATTAATCGGTAATAGATTGTGAAATGCTTTAAACATAAACATTGCTGTGTACAGTTTTACAAGATCATGTAATTTTAGAATTTTTGATTTGGAAAATAGTGGATTGGTGTGATCAAGATACCTTACCTTTGTCTTACCTTTTTCTTATAATATTGATACACACATGTCTGGCACTGCCACACATCTCTGGCATCTCTGTGGGGAGTTTGCATGTTCCCCCCGTGCGTGTGTGGGTTTTCTCCGGGTACTCCGGTTTCCTCCCACATTCCAAAAACATGCATGTTAGGATAATTGGCGACTCTAAATTGTCCATTAGAGTGTGAATGTGAGTGTGAATGTATGTATGTCTATATGTGCCCTGTGATTGACTGACGACCAGTCCAGGGTGTACCCCGCCTACCGCCCAAAGCCAGCTAGGATAGGCTCCAGCATACCTGCAACCCTAATGAGGATAAGCGCATGAAAAATGAATGAATGAATGAATGTCTGGCACTTTTTTAAGGGTCAATAACTTCAAATTAAATTAAGTTAAATTATTTATTATTATTAATTAAAGTTAAACTATACATGTTCTCCACAGATGCCATTGTGTAGAACAGCAACCAAAAGTAGATGAAAGCCAATTCCTTTCTCTCACGGTATCTGTTGTCATGTCTTGTGCCAAAACACGTCCACAAAATTGGGACTCTAACCAGCCAATGGCGATGTGTAACACTGGGGTGGAGCTGCTCACACCATAGACTGTCCTGCCCTGGCAAGGTCAGTGGCCTTCATGTCCATGCAGCGAACTCTGTTCCCTCCCTGTGGGAATGTGTGGGCTGTTCTGTTAGCAAAGACTTCTGGACGCCACTGAGGCTTTCGCACCACAGCTTGCACGCTTCTGCACTGATATGTTTGACATTCATAACACACTCGCTTAGTTACCTGATTGTTTTCCGAGTATTACTTTCTCTTGGTCAGAAAGAAAACAGTAGACAGTCCAAGTTACACGACGCCGATGTTTTGGGCCTGGAAACTGAGACACTGACTGGACTGTAATGGGGAAAATATTGTTTCAGTATCACCGTCACCGCAATGCTCTGTGTGTGCGGCAGCCAGGATGTCTTTGAAGATCAGTGCTCCAGTGTTCCAACCATAAATCTTATCAACATTCCCAGGATGAATCTCATCACTGTTTGCCTTTATCTGACTTGCTTTGTCCCTACAAAATATTGCAAATAAACATTTTAGAGCAACACAATTGACGCTTCATCAATTAGGGCTGCAACTTTCAGTTATTTTCTTAGTTGATCTGAAGTTTGTGGTTTTGATTAATCGAGTAATCGGTTAGGTCCTAGAATGAAGCAAACACAGTTAGTGCAAAAAAAGAGGCAAAAATGTCCACAATGGTTTTCCAAAGTCAAAGCTGATGTTTGTGAATATTTTCTTTTGTCTTAGACACAATAATAAATCTGCTTTCATGTATGACTAAGAAAATGACAAAATGTTCACATTTGAGAGGCTGAGATCCAAGGATATTAGCAACTTTAATTCAAGAAATGATAACTCAAGTACCAAAATGGTTGTCAATTAAGTTGAATCAAATATTGTCCCAGAATACATTGCTTTATTCAAGTCTTTCAAATGGCTGTCCAAACATTTTGGACATTTTATTTGGAGTACACTAATAATTATAAATAACTGACAAGCTAGTTTGTACTTTGACTTGATAAATATTTTGTAATATATGACAATACATGTTAGTGTCTGCACCAAGTGTCTAATTCTCACTGCTGATATGGGATGAGAATGAATTCCTTTGATCTACATTAAATCCAATTCCATCCATCCAGCCATCCGTCCATCCCTTTTTTATGCTGCTTATCCTTATTAGAGTCACGGGGTATGCTGGAGCCTATCCCAGCTGATTTCAAGCAAAAGGCGGGGTACACCCTGGACTGGCCACTTCCTGTAATTCAAATTCAATTCAACGTCCTGTTGGGTGGAGTCAATTCAAAATCAAAGTCATCCATTGAATTAAATTTAATTCTGAAATTGTGAATTTTTCACAGGTTGGACATACAAAACTGGCAGAAATGTCATACATTTTGATTGACTGATAGACCACCCATTGACGTTTTTGTCCAGTTTTGGCTCGTCAATGAAAACCTACACAGTTCTTGTCACGTTTTAGTCATCAAACAGCCATGTTTAGCTTTTTATCATCATATAAATAATTTTGTCAATGTCATCGTTGACGAAAACATCACTTGTCTCCCCATTACTGTGATATCAAGATCATGATCATCCATGTAGTATGGGGCCCCTAAGGGGACATTATGTTTTTTGAGATCCCAAGAAATTATTCAGGGCTTGTGAGAGACTTATTGTTATTGCAAGATCCTGACAAACTATAGTGTGATCCCAAGAAACATTTGTGTGATCCCGACAGACTACTGCGATGTCTTGCAAAACTTTTGCTAGAAACATTTGTGACACGAAGCTATTGCGAGATCTCAGGAAGACTATTTTTAGATCCAGAGAAATCTTTGCCAAATCTTTTGCAGGAGATCCTTAGAAACCTTTGCGAGTTACAGAGCGAACATTGCAAGATCCTGAGAAATCTTTGCGAGATCCTGAGCAACCATTGCTAGATCCAGATAAACTTTTGCAGGATCCTGAGAAACCTTTGCGAGATCCCTAGAAACTTTTGCAAGATGCTAAGAAGTTTGGAGTTTTTCAAGCCTTTGTTTACTTGAGGTATTTTCGGGTGAGCTTCTGCGCACGTTGTTGATTGCTAATCATTCACGAAAGAGGATCTTTTAGCTTTAAAAACTTTTCTGGATTTTGTTGTTTTTTCACTTATCTTCTTGAGTTTTTATCATTTCCCCTTTGGAGGCTCCGTTATGTAGACTGTGTACATGCACAGCAAAAAAAATTTTTTTTAAAGTGCAGTGTTTTTCTTACCATGTTGGACTTTGCTTTATTTCTTGTTGTTACTTTTGCTGAGTGTAGTGTATCGTAGGTGATAAAACTGATACAAGTACAATAAATGAGAGTTTAACCAATGGAAAGTACAGTATATGGCAGGTCAAACATACAAAAGTCTGGTTTTAGAATTATGAGTTGTGTTTGTCCTTAATGCAACTTAAACCCCACCAAAATCATAAATCCTGTTTCCTGAAAACAAAAAATTTAAGTGTACATTTCTATGGGATTTTTAACAGCTGCTCAGCTTAGCCGGTTGTGATAAAAGAACTTGATATGGATCCAGTGAAGTTAATCACTGACAAAGTGCTTGAACTGGTGCCCACGTGAGCTTGGGTTTCTGCGAAGTTGTTGGGAGATAAAGCGCAGAGACGGTAAACACATTGGAAGTTGACCACCACTTCAGTGGCAACAGGATGGCCGATTATTTGGCCTCCTTCACATGACACATACTGTATCATTAGGCCACAACCCGAGGGGTTGGAGAATGTACAAGCAATCGCTTTAAAGCATTCTTCTTAAACAACTTGTCTGACTGACTGGCATCTAGGCAAAAAAAGCAAGGAAAAAAGTCATCAGTACAAGTAGTACAGCAGCAGTAGTAGTAGTGCAGCAGCTTAGTTTTTGTTATTCATTTGTTAAAAAAATACTAATAAGAAAATAGCAATAATATAATGTAATAATATAATAATAAGAAGAACTGTAAATCCAATTAATCTGTTCTAGACACCCAAAATCTTAACAAAAATACAATTTATTCAAAATAATTGTAGTTTTACAAAGTATATATGTATTAACCTGGATGTAGGTCCTATATATATTGGGTAACATTCTTACAACAGGAGGGACCAATGACAGAACCTTGAAGTACTCCTATCCTCAATGAGATAATTGTGGTGGCAGTCTGGTTAGCATGTAACAGTCAATGGTTCTGGGTTTGAATCTTGCATGTCCCTGTGCTTCTGTGCATTTACCGTGTGTAATCTGCCTAATTGGCGTTGTCCGTAGGTGCGAACGTGGGCCAAAAGAATGGCAACCAGTTGCACCCCTCCAAACCCACCTCCCCCAATTTTGCATCTGTTGTAATTATTAAAATCGATTCAGCTCCAGAATCCACCCCCTCTCTCGTCAATTGCCATTGTTTACTCGCAACACAATCCAACTTTAAACCCTGAATATGCCTCACACACTTATTAAATGTATTCTCCACTAATGAATGATAATGTAAGATGGTCCACGAACAAATGGAATTGGAGTAGCCATGTTGTAGTTAGTCACAGCACACAACTACAATGCCTTCAAGGACCGCAAAACAAAGTGCCAAATGTCAGTGTTTGAGGAAAAACATCAGTGAAGCATGAAACTATAAACACGTAAAACATGGGCTTTTTTGTAAAAGTGGTATATATGTGTCGTACACTCTACCTGTATTATCACATATTTATGAATTATTAACAATTTAAGGTGAATGGGATGGGTTTTCTGATGGCATAAAAAAAATAATTTTTTAAAACAAAAATCCACATATCAGAAGGGTGTACTGTACAATAAATATGTTCTTTTGTTTAATTAAATGTATTAATGTTAATATATACAGTAGTAGATGAAAAATTACAATATTAAGTAAAAGTTAACATTCATTAATTCATTCATTTTCTATACCGCTTATCCTCATTAGGGTCACGGGGATGCTGGAGCCTATCCCAGCAGACTTTGGGCGAGAGGCGGGGTACACCCTGGACTGGTTTGCCAGTCAATCGCAGGGCACATATAGACAAACAAACATTCACACTCACACCTATGGACAAGTCACCAATAGAGTCACCAATTAAACTAACATGCATGTTTTTTAGAATCTGGGAGGAAACCGGAGTACCCGGAGAAAACCCACGCATGCGCGGGGAGAACATGCAAACTCCACACAGTTAACAATTAACATAATTTGTTTTACATAAAAGATGAAACCAACAAATTTTATTTAGCCATTACACGTAAATTGAATCTCAAGCAGTTCCTTCCAATTTTGCTGATTAAGATTTTCAGCTTATAAAAACCACAAACCCACAAACTCTGAAAATTGTAATTTTTTTAACCTGCACTACTTGATCAGCAAAATCCGAAGAAAAAAAACTTGAATATATAGATTAGCATTAATTCATTCATTTTCTATGCCGCCCTCATTAGGGTCGCGAGTATGCTGGAGCCTATCCCAGCTGGCTTTGGGCGGGAGGCCTGGTACACCCTGTTCTGGATGCCAGTCAATCGCAAGGCACATATAGACAAACAAACATTCACACTCACATTCATACCGATGGACAATTTAGAGTCGCCAATTAACCTAACATGCATGTTTTTGGAATGTGGGAGGAAACCGGAGTACCTGGAGAAAACCCACACACGCACGGGGAGAACATGCAAACTCCACACAGAGATGCCCAACGGAGATTTGAACCCAGGTCTTCCAGATCTCCTGACTGTGTGGCCAATGTGCTAACCACTCAGCCACCGTGCGGCCCAGTCACGTTTTCATTCATTCATTCATTCATTTTCTATACCGCTTATCCTCATTAGGGTCACGGGGATGCTGGAGCCTATCCCAGCTGACTTTGGGCGAGAGGCGGGGTACACCCTGGACTGGTCGCCAGTCAATCGCAGGGCACATATAGACAAACAAACATTCACACTCACATTCATACCGATGGACAATTTAGAGTCGCCAATTAACCTAACATGCATGTTTTTGGAATGTGGGAGGAAACCGGAGTACCCGGAGAAAACCCACGCACCGCGGGGAGAACATGCAACCTCCACACAGAGATGCCCAACGGAGATTCGAATGTAAATGTATACATGAGTATGTATGTATATATATATATATGTATATGTATATGTATATAAATATGTATATATTTATATTTATTTATGTATATATTCAACGTACCAACAACAAGCTTATGTACCCAAGGATCGGACCGCCAAGGCCTCTGCCTCCGGCCGCCACCCAGCTCTCTTTGCACCCGACCCCTTTGGCCCCTCCAACAAGTGGTGAGCTCATGGGAGGGGGGACCCACGTTACCTTTTCAGGCTGTGCGCAACCGGGCCCATGGGTGCAGGCCACCAGACGATCGCCATCGTGCCCCGCCTCCGGGCCTGGCTCCAGAGGGGGGCCCCGGGCGAGGGAAAAAGGCAAAGCTCCTGATTTACCGGCCAATCTACGTTCCTACCCTCACCTATGGTCATGAGCTTTGGGTAGTGACCGAAAGGACAAGATTGCGGGTACAAGCGGCCGAAATGAGTTTTCGCCGCAGGGTGGCTGGGCTCTCCGTTAGAGATAGGGTGAGAAGCACTGTCATCCGGGAGAGACTCGAAGTAGAACTGCTGCTTCTCCACATTGAGAGGAGCAGCTCGAATAAGCGGAAGAAAATGGATGGATGGATATGTATATATGTATATAAATTCTATCCTCCCTTCCTGTTTGTTTTTAACAAAGACAAAGTCGCTGAGGATTGGTAAAGTCCAAATCAGTTTGCTAAAGTGCAATGGGTACTGTGCTTTATACTTTATGATTGCGGAATCTATTACACAGTAAATAAAAAAGGGATTCTGAGTGAATTAAGTTATTTCAGTTACCTGATTAGTAGCTGATTCTGGAAAGGAATCTGGAAAGAAGGAAAATCCTCGGATGGGTGTTTATGCTTCAAGATTGCCGATTCCCTCATTTTACTGTCAATCAGAAAGGGATTCCGCCTCAGACAGATCATCCAATCATCATGCAGAAGCCGAGGCTCTGGGCCAGCCCACTGCCCCATAGACTCCCAGTGACGCTTAGCGTCGGATGAGTGAGACAAAACCCCGTATTATTCCAATGACTGTTCAGTTTAGCGCAGCGGAACAACCCACTCCACACTTCCACATCAAAGTCAATAAATGCCCATCGTGTGTAAGGCTTTAATAAAACGCAGTGACTCTGCAGGGATGAATGAGAAGGACGTTGTGTCAGCTACCTGTGATAAGTAGCTGATTCTGAACAAAAGATGAAGGTATTCTAGCGGAGATGTAGTCATGCGGGGCTACTCATGCTGAATTGTGTATCCACTGTATGATTGCCATATTCCTACATAATAGAAAAGCTGTAAGGCAGCATTTCTTTTCATTTTTCAATTCCTTGTAGGGGGCAAGAGTGCCAATACAGTATTTATACTGAAGTACACACTTGCATACATACTTTGTACAAATAATAACAAAGTGCAAATAATGGATAGTTAGTGAAAAACATACTATTTTGGAATTAGATAGCAGTCAGAATAAAGATGTCAATCCAGTGCATTGATGGAGTCTTTTTACTGACCATTTCATAAAGGGGCTGCACAGTAATCCCCCAATCACTTATGAGTATACACACACCACCCACTTCCTGTTCTTCTCACACAGCCCGCAGCATTCCCATTCAATGTTTCACTTATGGACTTTTAGTAGCAGATCAAATACCAAGCATGCAACTTTTATGCACATAAATCACATTGTGCCTACATTTCCCCCAAGTCTGTGCTGTCTCATCAGTCGCAGGTTTTCACTTCCTGTTTTGGGAGGCCAAAAAACACAGGGGGTGATATTGGAACTTGTCTAGTAAGCATATGGAAATTGTCAGTCTAGCTTAGCCCGTACTATTGCCTCCAGTAGAGCTGGCTCCTTTTTAAAAGTACTATAAATGGCTTCCAGCTGCTGCAGACTTTCCGTGCAAGAAAGCTTGCTATTCGATTTGGTCCAATAACAGCCAGATGTGTGTCTGCAGCACTGGGAGGCCCTTGTCGGGTTGTGATGGGGGCTGCTTCTGGTTTGGGAGCAATTACTGTAAAGAAATACCTGCCTGTCATACCACAAAGAATCGTAAAGGTCTCATTCTGTCAAAGGTTAGAAGTTTGAACTGAGAAGAGACCATGAGAAAGAAGATCTCATTTACTCTGCTGGCCCTCAATTGGAGCCTTTCTTGCAGCCCCTGTACTGAACATGAGATTCCTTCAACATTTACAGTTACAGTCTAATACCAGGGTGGGGTCGATACTGCAAATTTTGATATCGATCGGATACCAGGTTATTTGAAAATGTTCAGGATGACTCAATGATATTGTGAGTTTGTCTCTATTTGTTTATGTATTTATTTATGCACACTAAATATTTATTTATGCACAATGATTAAAATAATCTTTCAAGGGAAATAATTGTGCAGGAGGAAAATAACCCTAATGGGCTTAAGGTGGAAAAGCCTATTAACAACTTCACTCTTTGCTCTTTTTTTCCCATTTTTGCTGTTGTTTTTTAAAATTTTCCATATATGTCAAATTTCTTCCTATTTTTTGTAATATTTGTACTTTATTCCATAATATTATAACTTTTTCTCAATCTAATTTTCCATTACAACTTGATTTTGTTTTGTTTGTTTCTCACAATATTAATATAATAATATTAATCAATGACAACACAACTGAAAACAAAATGCAGATTTTAAATGAAACATTTTATTTTTAAAGGAGAAAAAAATACAAAACTACATTCCATTCCTTTATTCCTCCGCTTATCCGGGTCCGGGTCGCAGGGGCAGCAGCTTAAGTAGGGAACTCCAGACTTCCCGGTCGACAGCGACCTCTTCCAGCTCCCCCGGGAGGACACCAAGGCGTTCCCAGGCCAGCTGTGAGACATAGTGTCCTATGTCTTCCCGGGGGCCTTCTCTCTACTGGGCATGCCCGAAACACCTCACCAGGGAGGTGCCCGGGAGGCATCCGGAATAGATGCCCGAGGCACCTCAACTGGCTCCTTTCGATGTGAAGGAGCAGCGGCTCTACTCTGAGCTCCTCCCGGATGGCCGAGCTCCTCACCCTATCTCTTAGGGTGAGTCCAGACACCCTACGAAGGAAACTCATTTCCGCCGCTTGTATTGGCGATCTCATTGTTTCGGTCATGACCCATAACTCCTGACCATAGGTGAGGGTGGGAACGTAGATCGATCGGTAAACAGAGAGCTTTGCCTTCCGGCTCAGCTCTCTCTTCACCACGACGGTCCGGTACAGCGACCGCATTACTGCAGATGCTGCACCGATCCGTCTGTCGATCTCACGCTCCAACCTTCCCTCACTCGTGAACAAGAACCCGAGATACTTGAACTCCTCCACCTGAGGCAAGACCTCACTCCCAACCCGGAGGGTACAGTCCACCCGTTTCCGACTGAGAACCATGGCCTCGGATTTGGAGGTGCTGAGTCTCATCCCAGAAGCTTCACACTCAGCTGCAAACCGCTCCAGTAAACGCTGAAGGTCACAGCCTGATGAGGCCATAAGGACCACATCGTCTGCAAATAGCAGAGACGAGATCCTAAGGTCACCAAGCTGGACTCCCTCAACACCTTGACTGCGCCTAGAAATTCTGTCCATGAAGATTATGAACAGAATCGGTGACAAAGGGCAGCCTTGGCGGAGGCCAACGTTCACCGGAAACAAGCTCGACTTACTGCTGGCAATGCGAACCAGGCTCCTGCTTCGATTGTACAAGGACCGAATGGCACGTAGAAGCGGACCATCAATCCCGTACTCCCGGAGCACCCCCCACAGGACACCACGAGGGACACGGTCGAATGCCTTTTCCAGGTCTACAAAGCACATGTAGACTGGTTGGGCAAACTCCCACATACCCTCGAGTACCCTTGCAAGGGTGTAGAGCTGGTCCAGTGTTCCGCGACCGGGACGAAAACCACATTGCAGCTCCTCTAACCGAGGTTCGACTAACGGTCGTACCCTTCTCTCCAGCACCCTGGAGTAGACTTTCCCAGGAAGGCTGAGGAGTGTGATCCCCCTATAGTTGGAACACACCCTCCGGTCACCCTTTTTAAAAATGGGGACCACCACCCCGGTCTGCCAGTCCAGAGGTACTGTTCCTGACTTCCATGCAATGTTGTAGAGGCGTGTCAACCAACACAGTCCTCCAACATCCAGAGCCTTGAGAAATTCTGAGCGGAACTCGTCTACCCCCGGAGCCTTGCCACTGGGGAGTGATTTGACTACCCCAATTACCTCAGCCACGGTGATAGAACTGTCCACGTACGTATCCTCAGACTCTGCTTCCTCTATGGAAGGCATGTCAGTGGGATTGAGAAGGGCCTCGAAGTATTCCTTCCACCGACCAACTATATCCACAGTCGTGGTCAGCAAGCCCCCGTCCGCACTGTAAACAGTGTGAACTGGGGGCTGCTTCCCCTTTCTGAGGTGTCGGACGGTTTGCCAGAACCTCTTAGAGGCCGACCGAAAGTCGTGCTCCATAGCCTCACCGAACTCCTCCCACACCCGAGTTTTTGCCTCGACCACCACTGAAGCCGCGTGCCGCTTGGCCTGCCGGTACCTGTCAGCTGCTTCGGGAGTCCCACAAGCCATCCATGCCGTTTGGCGCATACGCTCAAACCACAGTCAGGACCCTTTCCCCAGCCCTAAGGCGTAGGGAAATAACCCTCACGTTTACTGAGGATGACTCCAGCACAGAGGCACCAAGCCGGGGGGCTAACAATAAGCCCACACCAGCTCGCCCCTCTCCCCTGCAGCAACTCCAGAGAAGAACAAGGTCCAGCCCCTCTCAAGGAATTTGGTTCCAGAGCCCAAACTGTGGGTTGAGGTGAGTCCGACTATATCTAGTCGAAATCTCTCCGCCTCTTCCACAAGCTCGCCCTCCTTCCCCACCAGAGAAGTGACATTCCGTGTCTCAAGAACCAGATTTGGCCGCCAAAGACCAGGTCGCCCGGACACCCGCCCTCGACCACTGCCCAAATCACAACGCACCGGACCCTTATGCTTGCCCCTGCAGATGGTGGGTCTGCGGGGGGGGAGTTCCCGTGTGGCTTCTTCGGGCTTGGCCTGGCCAGGCCCCACAGGTGAAGGCCTGGGGGAGGCGCTCGCCTGCGAGCCCCTCCCCCAGGCCTGGCTCCAGGGTGAGGCCCCGGTGTCCCACGTCCGGGCGAGGTGCGGTCACTTCTCTTGTTGTTTTTCATAGGGGTCTTCTGAATCACTCTTAGTCTGGGCCGTCACCTACAACCCGTTTGCCTTGGGAGACCCTACCAGGGGCATAAAGCCCCCGACAACATAGCTCCTAGGATCACTCGGGCACTCAAACCCCTCCACCGCGATAAGGTGGTGATTCACGGAGGGGACAAAAAAACACAAAACTACATGGCTCTGTGAAAACGCCATTGCCCCCCCGCCCATCCTGTGAAAACATAACTTAAGTAAGATGAATTGAGATTTATCGGTCTAGAAAAGGAGAAGGAGATTCTAAAGAAGAATGTGCGGCCATCTGTGACCTCAAGCTGAAACCAACTTGGGTTCTGCAGCAGGACAATGATCCAAAATACATCAGAAAGTCCACCTCTGAATGCTTGAAGAAAAACAAAATGAAGACTCTGGAGTGCCTTAGTCCAAGTCCTGACCTGAATCCTATTGAGATGCTGTGGCATGACCGTATAAAGACAGTTCACTCTGGAAAACACTCCAATGTGGCTGTTATACAACAATTCTGCAAAGCATACTGAGTGAGCCAAAATTCCTGCACAGCACTGAATGAGGCTTGTTGCAAGTTATCACAAACGGTTGATTGCAGTTGTTGCTGCTAAGAGTGGCCCAACCAGTTATTAGGTTTAGGAGGAAATCACTTTTTCACACAGGGCCATGTATTTTTTTATTTTTTTCTTCCTTAATAATAAAAAGTTTCATTTGTGTTGTCATTAAATAATATTTAAATTTGTTTGATGATCTGAAACTTTTGAGTGTGACAAGCATGCAAAAAAAAAGAAATCACACCAAGGTATAATGTAGCCACAAGCCAGAAATGTCACTTGCTTTGGGTCCTGTCATTTGACCTTAACGCCAGTCCTAGACTACTTTCTAAAGAGGAGGAAGGATGAAGGTAGGGAGGAAATCCCAAATATGGGAAGTACAACTGCAAAATAACACGTGCAAGTTGCAACATTTGCAGCAAAGTTTAATAACTTTGCAAGCTTTGTAGTTTTTCTAGCTTGATTGGAATCAAGACTTGAGGCTAAATGCCAGGATATTGCAGTACCATATAAAATAAAATATGTAAGCTTCATAAGCTAAGGGGCAATAATAATATTTTATAGTTGCACCTATTCAGGAAACTATATCTTCGAAATTGTATAATAATGTTGATCAAAGCGGATGATCCGCACCAGGACTTCATGGCTCCATGTTCTGGATGCAGGACATGTGGTCTTGTTTGCGCTTTTTTGACAGTCAGTGCAGATGATTTATTACCACCTTGCCCTCTTCACTTGGTGTTTATTCCAATTTGACCGTGGCAGACGAAGCGCAGTCTTCACGTCTCCCTGTTGCAAATGGATTTGATCCTGAGCAGACTGATTCTTAAAATATGCACACAGTTGTTTATTTAACCAAGCAGGGAGATGGTCTTTCACGCCTTAGCAATACAAGCCAATTACACCTGCCCATTAGTTGTTTCCAATTGCTTTAGTTAATAATTCGCTGAATACACACTGGCAAGCACTGTGTGTGACTTTCTTACAACAATGAAGCTAACTAAGATTCCTTTTTTAACAAATCAGAGTAAACCCACGCCACTTTGCTATTTGAAGTTTGCAGCTTCACTCTATCGCGTCCTTTTCCAAAATATAGTAATGAATAAATCATGGTAATGGTATAATTTTATTTGAACATGTATACAAGTTACATTGGAATACATCACATAATACAAATACCAGTTGCACATGTCCAAAAGGTCGTGCTTATTTAATCCCACCCCCATTCGTTTCAACCAATTTCAATACATTAGTACACTTACTGCATTCCTAATGTGTTCTTAGCATTCATAATGTGTTCTTACTACAATGTAGTAAAATAGAAGTTCTCGTCACAGTAAATAAATTCTATAGCAACCTTGCATCCATCCATTTTCTATGCCGCTTATCCTCATTAGGGTTGCAGGGGTGTGTTGTAGCCTATCCCAGCTGACTTTGGGTGGGAGACTGGTTACACCCTGGACTGGTTGCCAGCCAATCGCAGGGCAAACAAACAAACATTTACACTCACATTCATACCTAAAATTAAGTGAATCTTAAATATACACCTTGTACACCGTGACTCCCATATATCATCTTACATTATCATTTATTAGTGGTGAGTAGGTATACATTTCATACTTTAAATGTGTTTAATGTGCGCGTGGAAAGTGGAGGAGAATGTCATTGTCAAGCTAACAGAAGGTTTTGGAGGGGGAGGAGCAAGCCGTGTGTCGAAAGTAGATAGTTTTATGGTCCCTGAATATCAGCCCCGTGTCTCTTTTTGGTGTTATTGGGGACTTTTGGAGACTCTTGATATGAAAGCGTGTGTCGCTCTTATCGACAAGCACCGGGTGCTGCCATGGGCTCCTCCCCCATCTCAAAGCTCCCACAGGCGGCTCATTCTTGTTTTGTGACATAAAAAATAAAAAAAAACATAGAGAAGAAACTCACCGACAGAAGTTCATTTTTTGCCGTTAAGCAAATTAGACCCTGATGGTATCATCTGATGACTTCTATGACATATGGGAGCCAACTGCTCATCACTGCTTGTGGCTGAGTATGATTTTGGTAATCAACTGTTTAACGTCTGCATTATTATTACTATTGATAATGGTAGCCCTAATTTATCGCAGTTAATTGGTCCCAGACCCGACCGTGATAAGAGAATTTCCACTAAAGGCTATGTTAACACTGCAGAACAATAAAAATTAATTAAAAAAAAAAAAACAAAAAAAAATTTTTTTCATGTCAGTGTGAACGACACAAAACTGATTTTTTAAAATGCGACTCAGGTATCATTTGTATGTGGATATAAATCAGATATGCATGCATATATGTTGCATGACATATACGTCATTGAAAGGCGTGTATCGCCTTGCTCACCGAGACTTTAAAGGTACTCACTGGATAAAAGTACTCACCGATGTAGGCAAAGGTTCCTCTCATACGAAAATAATTTTTATAAGGTGTTAAAAAAGCAGCTCTCTGCAATGTCTCGCCACTCCATCCACACGCACCTTGGAACAGACATGGCAACAAGGCAATTGATGGTGGTCCAGAATCTCTTTGAAGTTGTTTTTCCATGGCCTCTCCGAACTCCTCCCATAGCATGTCAAAGTTTTTGCCTCAGTGACCGCCAGAGCTGCAGACCACTTGGCCTGCCGGTACCTGTCCCATTGGCCAAAAAGACTCTTTCTTCAGCTTGACGGCATCCTTTACCACTGGTGTCCACCAACGAGTTCTGGGATTACCCCCACGACAGGCACTGACCACCTTACCTGCACACCTCCGATCAGCCACCTCAACAATGGAGGCACAAAACATTGCCCACTCGGACTCATCATCTCCTGCCTCCCTTGGAACATGGTAAAAGCTCTCCCGCAGGTGGGAGTTGAAACTCCTGACTGGGAATTCTCCCAGATGTTCCCAGGAGACCCTCACATTGGGTTTGGGTCTGCAAGGTATGACCTGTATCCTCTTCCACCATCGGAACCAACTCACCATCAGGCGGTGATCGACTGACAGCTTCGCCCCCTCTTCACCCGAGTGTCCAAGACATATGGCCCGAGTTCCATGACATGACCACAAAGTCAATCATCGAATTGCGGTCCAGGGTGTCCTGGTGCCAAGTGCACACGTAGACACCCTTATGCTTGAACATGGTGTTAGTTATAGACAATCCGTGACGGGCAAGTCCAATAACAAAAAAACGCTTGGGTTCAGATCAGGGGGGACGTTCCTCCCAATCACAACCCTCCAGGTCTCACTGCCACTGCCAACATGAGCGTTGAAGTCCCCCAGTACAACAATGAAATCCCCCAAAGAACAATCTCCAGTACGTTCTCTAGTGACTCCAAAAAAGGTGGGTATTCTGAACTACTGTTTGGCGCATAAGCACAAACAACAGTCAGAACCCGTCCCCCCACCCAAAGGTGGAGGGAAACTACCCTCTCGTTCACTGGGTTAAACTCCAACGTACATGCTTGGAGTTGGGGGGGCAACAAGAATTGCCACCTCTGCCCGTCGTCTCTCACTGCTGGCGACGGCAGAGCGGAATGAAGCCCAGCCCCTTGGGCAAAATGGTTGAAGGGTTGTGGAAGGTTGCAGTTGGTGCGTTGTGGGGTTCCCAGATTCACATTTAGGGATCTCGAACTATTCTAAGAAAGTAATCCATGACTGCGGGCAGCTTCCTTGTCTGTTAATTTTCAAGTCGGGTTTGCTGTGAATCCTGGATGTCATTTCAACAAAGCTGCCCCTTGTATCAAAATGATTTTTTTTTTCATTTAGAATTCTTCTATGTCTGAAGCATACTGTAAATGATTTTTGCAGGAGTAGCAGCGAATGAAACAATAACAGCAATTTCCTGTTGTCTTTGAGGGATTCTGCATGGCTGTTTATGACATGATGTACTGTAGGTTCAAGCAGGATGATATCCACACATGAGGGTGAGTATCGCATTTACTTGACATGTCTCAGTGCCTGGAATGACCGGCATCCACCAGCGTCCCTTGGCATAGCCGCATCACTGTATGTGTTTATTATTTTTATGTTTTTACTAAAAGTGTACATTTTAGCAGTAAATGTATCATTTATGGTTAAAGATCTTCAAAATACAGTATTGGTAGATTCATTACAGATATTTTGCTAATTATCATACCAAACAATTTGTTAAGCCCACACGCGCTCTTCACCGACAGGAAGTTACCTAGCATACGTGTGTGCGTGGTATGTCGGTGTGTTAAGCATTTTATATGCATACCTGCATAGTCTGTGTGGTGCACTTAAAATTGTGTGTTCCAGGTGTTTACTTCTCGTGTTATTTTTGGTTGCACTGTGAGTAAAGAAGGATTTAGGTTAATAACTTTCTGTTGGTTTGTGTTGTACGAGGGATATCTGGGTTATGCTTGACGCATGTCGGAATCAGGCAGAGACAACTTTTGCAGCAGTTATGGTCAGCGTGTCATGTCCCTGCTGTTAGCCCATATTTTCCTAGACGTTAGGGGGCAGTGTAGAGCCTAATAATCCTCAGCCAAAACCTACAGCAAAAATGTCCAGAAAGAGATCTTGCAGAAGAGTTGCTGTGTTATATTCAGGTGATTACGGCATTTTCAATTTCGCCGCACTAAAGACCTCCGAGCACCGCTGTAGCCACGTGATATTAAGTTAAGTTTATTATGCAAACATAACTATGTGATGCCTCTCAATGAAACTTGTACCTTGCTTTTTGCTGATCTTATGGGACAAAAACTGCAACAAACTGGTACGCCACATTTTTTACACGTGACCCCCCCCCCCCTCTAAACCTTCCTGCTAACTTGATGTTGACATTCACTTCTGATTTTGGATCAACATTTGTAGCAAAATATGTAGTAATAAAATAACTAGTGTTCAGTTTTCAAATATATATATCATACATTTCTATAATAAATATAAATAAATATAATATAAAATATATAAATATAATTAAAAGGTATTAATAAAATAATAACAATAAATTATTAGATTACATTCAGCTCCCGAACTCTCTCCTTCTGTCTTGAATACACCTCACACACTTGAAGTATAAAATGTATAGCTACTCACCACTAATTGTAAGATGATCCATGAATAGATGAAATGGGAGTCACATGGGAGTACAAGTTATATATAAGATCCACTTGTGTGTCTCACAGCAACTATGGTGATGCATTCAAGGACTGCCGAAAAAAGCGCAAGGCTTGAGGAAAAAAACATGATCAGTGAAGCATAAATATGAAATAATTATGTATAAATAAAAAGAAAGTGGACTTTTGAAACGACTTTTGATATTTATCAGATACTAGCGACTTCTGTTGAATGAGATGTGTTTTCTATGGCAAAAATGGCCCATTTTCGGGGAGAAAAACAGTTGGGAGCACAAAAATCCGCAAATGGCAATTGTGTGGGGATCCATGGTACCATACCACACAAGTTACTTTTCAATGTTTAGCATATTATTTCTCCTGTCTGCCATGTCCGGTGCTCACTGAGCTCCAGAGACGTGCTGAGGTCTGAGAAGACGTCATTCTGAAGACTGTCGTAGAGATTCCACTGTTGTCAATTTTAATTAGTGACATATATGATTTTGAATGCTATAGATAAAATTTTACCTTTTCTTTGACTTCTGCCCAGTTTCCAATATGAGCATGGTGGACTGCTTAATCCAGTAATAACACAGTACCTTGACACACAAGTAGAAATCAGACAGTACAGCTGCTCTACTGGTTTTGTTTTCCCCTGTTCTTTACTTTGTGCATATGCAGGTCTGCACTTGTCATTTTTACACATTTGCTGTTGTCTTGCACATGATGGCATGACATCAGAGGGGACTGAAAAAATGCTGCGGGCAAAACAGGCGTCGGCAGACGTCATCTTTTCTGGTCAAATGCTGCCATACTGTTGCTTGATTCTTTCTCCTTTGTTGGCTCTCATGTGTAGTCTGAGCCCAGTATGTGCCACAGCATGTCTGCATTCAGCGACTGTCATAGAGCAGGGGTGTCCAGAACATCTTCCACCGAGGGCCAGTGAAAAATGAGATCATGCAAGAGCCACTTGAACATTTTGTATATGCTAAGAAGTTATATATAGCTAAAAAAAACTACATGTCAGCTTTGTGATATAGGAGAAAACAAGTGTTATTAGTTTGCTCTTTTTTCCCCATTTTTGCTGTTTCTCCTTTTATTTTTCCTCATTATATTACAAGTTTATTCTTGTCTTTTTTTCTTGTAACTATAAAACTTTTTTTCTCTTAATATTTTGACTTGAAAATTACAGTTGTTTTTCATTTCTACAGTTTCTATTTTTTTTCTTCTTTTTTCATTTCTGTTGTTGTTTTTGTTTTTTCTTTTCCTACACTTTTGAACTACTTTTTTTCCTTCTTTTGTGATATTATTGTTTTAAAAACATTTTCATTTTTTTAGATTAATATTTATACTGTGCTGCAGACCAATAAAAAAACAACCGTGGACCACCAATGGCTCCCAGGCCACACTTTGGACATCCCCGGCCTTTGAGACTTTTCTGTCCCGATGACAAAACAGCAGGCAGCATTTTCTGTATTTGTTGGAGTGAAAACTTCTTTAAATGCAAGCGATGTTTGCTCTGTGCAGTCTACAAATATTGTTTTTTCCTATGGCAAGCCTTTGTTGAGTTTAGGACAAAGGCAAGGTATTTGTTGGATACAATGTGCAACTCTGTGACGGCATTATTCCCCTCCCCTTACAACAGCCTCCTGTGCAGCATTTCACTCGTGCATGCAAGTGAAAAATAGAGTGTGAATGTGAAAATGATTTACACTTAGCGTGTCCAGCTACTATATATTCTGACATCGTTGAGGGCAAAATATCAAAGTACAGTACTACACGAAAAATTTGAATATCATATAAAAGTTATTTTATTTTGGCAATTTAACATAAAAGATGAAACCAACAAATGTTATTGAGCCATTACATTCAAATTGACATATCTTAAGCAGTTCTTTGTTGTGACTTTGCTGATTTTTCAGCTTATGAAAAAAAAAATGCAAAACCTGATCAGCAAAATCGAAAGAAAAAAAATACTTGAAATATATAGATTTGCATATTATTTGATTATATGTCAACTTCACCTTTTAAGTTGAACTGCAGAAATACAACAACCTTTTCATGATATTCTAATTTTCTGGGTAATACTGTAGATTCCCCACGCTGACAAGCAAAGAGATTTATTTTTCCGACCTTCACAACATCACTAGCACTTCATTTACAACCTTCAAGGTCATCATGTATTTGTTGCGTTACTTCATTTCATTTGCCGGTAGCGATTTGAATGTGATGTGAATTTACAACAATTTACAGGAAAACAAAACAGTAAGAAACACTGAAATGTTGATCAAGTCAGTGTGTCACTTTAGCATCTCATAGCAACTATGGTGCATTCAAGGACTGCCAAACAAAGTGCAAAATCTCAACGCTTGAGGAAAAAAAATTATCGGCAAAGCATCAATACATGAACATGTGAAAATAACTGTAGTACATGCATGCTGTACAATTGACCCGTATTATCACATCATCTATAAACTGATTAAAGATTGAGAGTACCTCCATTTTGCAACTCAGTGTGCATCTACGCGTGCTCCAAATACTTCTGTGGCGGACTGCCACAAATTAATGAATGTGAGGCATCTTCCTAGCTTGTGTATACTTTAGATATCTTTTCCTGATCAGTCCTTCCTGTCCTTGAAGTGTGTCTTCCTGCTTTTATGAAATAAAAAAGGTTATGGATCACAAAAAGATGAAAACATAAACAACGTTCAGTATGATTGATGAACAATATCTAAAAAAGGGAACTGCATGACGCATAGAAGACATCTTCCGCCTGGTTGCTGTAGTAAATAAAGTGTATGGATTGTGTTTGTACTTTATATCGAGTGCAGTGCAAGAATTGTGTGCATGGATACAGTCCTCTAATACAGAATTAAACCCTCCTGACTGGCTGGTTTTCTTGTCTGTGTCTTGCAGCATGGGTGGGCTCCCTCTCCATGGGGATGATCTTCTTCTGCTCGCCCATCGTCAGCGTCTTCACCGATATCCTCGGATGCAGAATCACGGCCGTTGGAGGAGCTGCTGTCGGCCTGGTGGGCCTCCTGGCCAGCTCTTTTGTCACGTAAGAAGAAAAAAGCTTGAAAGTGAGACAATAACAGAATGCCTCAAAGTCAAATGGGGTTGGCTCCAGCATATCCCCACGATCCTAACGAGCATAAGCGGCATAAAAAGATAGACGGACAGTAAAATTAACTATATATATTTTTTGTGACTTTTGCCTGTAAATTTTGGTACTTGTACTATTTGTGTTATGACTAATTTTATTTTATTTTAAATATGTAAATTACCAAAAATAATGCTGACTATTGGGTATGTGCGGAACGACTATATACAACAATTCCACTCCATTCCGTTTTCCCTTGCTTATCCGGGTCTGGGTCGTAGGGGCAGCAGTTTCACTAGGAAAGTCCAGACTTTGGCGACCACTTCCAGCTCCACCGGGAAGACACCAAGGATTTCCCAGGCCAGTTGTGAGACATAGTCTCTCCGGGATGTCCTAGGACTTCCCCAGGGCCTTCTCCCGGCTGGGCATGTCCGAAACACCTCACCAGGAAGGAGCCAGGGAGGTATTTAGACTAGATGCCCAAGCCACCTCAACGGGCTCCTCTCAATGTGAAGGAGCAGCGACTCTACTCAAAGCTCCTTCGGGTGGCTGAGCTTCTCACTCTATTTCTTAGGGTGAGTCCAGAGGAAACTCATTTCCGCCGCTTCTATCCGCGATCTCGTTCTTTTAGTCATGACCCATAACTCATGACCATAGGTGAGGATGGGAACATAGATTGATTGGTAAACAGAGAACTTTGCCTTCCAGCTCAGCTCTCTCTTCACCACGATGGTCCGGTACAGCGACCGCATAACTGCAGACGCAGCACCGATTCGTCTGTTGACCTCACGCTCCAAACCTCCCTCACTCATGAACAAGACCCCGAGATACTTGAACTCCTTCACCTGGGGTAAGACCCCGGAGGGTACAATCCACCCGTTTCCAACTGAGAACCATGGCCTCGGATTTGGTGGTGCTTAGTTTCATCCCCAAAACTTCACAAACTGCTGAAGGTCACAGCCTGATGAAGCCATCAGGACCACATCGTCTGTAAATAGCATAGATGAAATCCTAAGGTCAACGAGCTGGGCACCCTCAACGCCTTGACTGCGCCTAGAAATTCTGTCAATGAAGGTTATGAACAGAATCGATGATAAAGGGCAGCCATGACGGAGGCCAACGTTCACCGGAAACAAGCTAGACTTACTGCTGGCAATGCGAACCAGGCTCCTGCTTCGATTGTACAAGGACCGAATGGCACATGGTGGCGGGCCACCAATCACGTACTCTGGAAGCACCCCTCACAGGAAATCACGAGGGACACGGTCGAATGCCTTTTCCAAGTCTACAAAGCACATGTAGACCGGTTGGGCAAACTCCCACATACCCTCCAGTACCCATGCAAGGGTGTAGATCTGGTCCAGTGTTACGCGATCGGGATGAAAACCACATTGCAGCTCCAGTAACAGAGGTTCGACTAACAGTCATACCCTTCTCTCCAGCACCCTGGAAAAGACTTTCCCGGGGAGGCTGAAGAGTGTGATTCCCCTATACTTGGAACACACCCTCCGGTCACCCTTTTTAAATATGGGGACCACCACCCCGGTCTGCTAGTCCAGAGGTACTGTTTCTGACTTCCATGCAATGTTGAAGAGGCGTGTCAACCAAGACAGTCCCCCAACATACAGAGCCTTGAGGAATTCTGGGCGAAACTCGTCCACCCCCGGAGTCTTGCCACTGGGGACTGTTTTGACTACCTCAGATACCTTAGCCACGGTGATAAGACTGTACGTGTATGTTTCCTCTACGGAAGGTATGTCAGTGGGATTGAGAAGGGCCTCAAAGTATTCCTTCCACCAACCAACTATTCGAGGTCAGCAAGACCCTGTCCGCACTGTAAACAGTGTGACCTGGGGACCTCTTCCCCTTTCTGAGGTGTCGGACAGTTTCCCAGAAGCTCTTCAAGGCTGACCGAAAGTCAAGGCCGACTGAAAGTCGTGCTCCATTTTCCGAACTCCTCCTACGTCCGAGTTTTTTGCCCCAACAACCATCAAAGCCGCAGGCCGTTTGGCCTGCCAGTACCTGTCAGCTGCTTCAGAGTCCCACAAGCCATCCATGCTTGATAGGACTTCTTCTTCAGCTTGACGGCAGCCCTAACCTCTGGTGTCCACCATCGTGTTCGGGTCCTGCCGCCACAACTGGCATTAATCACCTTGGGGCCGCAACTCCGACTGGCTGCCTCAGCAATGGAGGCACGGAATACAGCCAATTCGGACTCAATATCGCGGCCCTCCCCCTGGTAGACCCTCAATACATTTTTGGGTCTACCACGTCTGTTCAGCATCCTCCCCCGCCATCTAATCCAACTCATCACCAGGTGGTGATCGGCTTTCAGTCGCTCTGCACCCCAGCTCTGGAACACCATCCCCCCTGACCACAACGCAACGCTGACTTTCTCCCACACTTCAATCCAAACTCAAAACTCATCTGTTTGGAAAAGCTTACTTTTATCATGTATTTGTTTTTAATTGTATTTTATGTTTTTAACTGTTTTATTGTATTTGTCACTATGTAAGGCGACCTTGAGAGCCTTGAAAGGCCCCTAACAAATAAAATGTATTATTTTTATTGTTATTATTAAAATGTATGTGCTGATTCAGATAGTTACTTTAAAAAGTGGTTGTCAGGCATTCAAATGTGCCTGACATTGTGTAAACCGGCCTGTGGCGTTTTGGTGACGTGTGTGCGCTTTGCACTAGTCAGCCAAATTACCACTAGACCCGCTGCGCTCTGCCTTACGCCGAGAGTAGACCAGGTTGGAGCTGGCGAGCTTTCATCGCACCTTTGGCGAAACCTTTTTAGATACCAGGGTGTCATCTTTTTATGCCTCGGTCTACCATATTACCTAACTGGCTGCACACTGTGTTACGCAGGACGAAATTACCACTCCTCAGCCTGCGCCAAGCTGCGCAACCCACAAAATTAGAGTCCTTAGTGTCAATACTAGCGATATGTGGATCCATCCGTCTGCGCGTGCTGTATATCCACTTAAAGCAGCACTGTGAGCTCAGTGAGTCATCAGGCAGGTAATGTTATCAACCAGTTTAGAAAAACACAAGCATGAGCACTACACGTCTACATGGGCGATGTTGTGTCAAAGAAAGGGGAGACTTTTGATGGTTCCTGTACAGTACATATGAAAATCTACAAAAGCTGCCTGTTCAGTGAGTTCTACCGGTAGAGAACTGATATCTGCATTATTTGAACATGTAAAAATTTGCTTTCAAGATAGTCCAAGTTTGTTGAAGTAGTATTTTGTTTTATGAAATTATTCATTCATATTTGCCAACTTAAGCGCCTGTGTTTTGAGTTGTCTTCTGCTTTTCTGAAATCTGTTATGTTTCGCTTTTAGCTGACATTCTTCTCTTTACGTGGGCATGTGTCTGTTGATACTAAGCGATGACTATGAATGTTACTTTGACTGTGACAGTTTGCCATGTGCCACTCGGGTGAGCTGATTTGAATGCGTGCAAGGATACGTCAGTCCTCTGCAGAGACAGAGTGTCTGTTGCACTCTGTTGTTAATAATATCCTGGAATCTCATATTATCCTGGCATGGTAAACAATCACACCAAGCTGCAGAAATATCTGATCCTCATAAAGCAGCAGAGCTTTCACCTCTGAAGCAGGTGGGGGCTACAACCAATCCAGTGTAGCAGTTACAGTATATAACAAACATCTGCATCTCAGCTTTGTGTTCATGTTTTTTATTTTTATATGAAGCACATGCACACAATCCTTGTCCAGGAAAAACTCTTGATACTTTGTTGTAAACAGTGGCCATTGCTCTAAGACTGCAAGGGAAGCTCAGCTTCCCCTAAAATGTCTCAAAAAAGTGTTCAAATATGTACTGCTGTGTGTACATTTTTTTACTAAATATGCGCTAGAATGCCTTCATCATTTGTTTACAATCAGCTACTTATCACAGGTAACTGACACCACTTCCTTCTCATTCATCCCCGCAGTCACTGCATTTTAATAAAGCTTTAAACAGTCGGACGCTCAATATCTTTTGACTTCAATGGGGAAGCGTAGAGTGGGTTGTTCCACTGCGCAAAAAACTGGACGGTCATTGGATAAATGCTGGGCTTTGTCCCGCCCATTGGACATTGAGCGTCACTGGGAGTTTATGAGGCAGTGAGCTGGCACACATGCTCTGCTTCTCCGTGATGATTGGATGATCTGTCTGAGGCGGGATCCCTTTTTGATTGACAGTAAAATGAGCAAATCTGCGATCTTCAAGTATAAACATCCACCCGAGCATTATCTAAGTTTTTCTTTCTGTTGTTTTGAACTGATCCGGAAACTTTACAGATCCCCAGAGACTTTGTCTTTGTTCAAAACGACAAGGATATTTAAAATATAGTCCGGAAAAAGTTAGCTTCCCCTCCTTGAATGACCAGCAACTGCCACTGGTTATATATATTAATCCTCCATCTTGGCATCTTGGCATCTTGAATCATTCATTCAGCAGATGATAAAATATATTTAATGCATTTGACTTGCTGCTCTCCATCTGATGCTGGTGCTGTCAAAAACACAAGAAAACACCAGCTTTTCCTCTTTATGGAAAGACGGCAGTTACAAGGACTTTCCATCTTATGCACATGTTGTAAATATAATAAATGCAACATTATATTACTGGCCACATGCTGACAAAACACAAACTGGCAGCTGCCATGCTCCAACTCTGTGCACTCAGACAGTTTGCAGCTAGCAGCAGCCTGACTTTAGGTTTTTCTCCCTTTTTTAATTTGGCCAATTTAGCAATTTTTAATGAAAAAACTGTACAGAAAATACATTGATAATACACTTAAATGGATAAAATATTCATATTTGTTTTGTGCCATAATTTTATGGTCCTCAATTTTTTTTTTACATTATGACATAATCACTGACAACACATGTTGACAAATGGACCATTTATTCCGAGTTAGTCGACATGAACGAGTTGCCAACATAAGTAGGTTCTACTATATCAACAGTTTTAGACTTTTTCCCCATTTTTGTGGTTGTTTTTTGTATTTTTCTTGATGAATTGTCACGAATTGCCCCCTTACCCCCCGCCCGGGCCTCACATTGGACAACCCTGCTTTACAGCGTTATGAATAAGTTAGGAAACACTTCCCCTCTTAGCAAGTATTTGTTGAACGTCGTGAGGTTTATTGTTGTCTCCTGCATTGAAAGTGCAAGGTGCGGAATTCCTCGATCATGTGACTCAACCCTGGGATTTATTTACCCAAACAGGACTTTGGAACACCTTTCGTATTTAAATGAATGTCCACTGCCAAATTTTTCCACAACTGTAATAAAATTTGAATGCAATGTCTGGAAGACTTTTCAGTCAGACATTACACACAGGACACGACTCAGCCAGTCAACATAAACTTGTTCCAGTGTAATAATGTTGCCTACTGGTCTCTCTGCAGGTCCCTTGGCCCCATGTACTTCACCTACGGCATTGTGTTTTCCTGTGGCTGCTCCTTTGCCTACCAGCCCAGCTTGGTGATCCTGGGCCACTACTTCAAGAAGCGTCTCGGTCTGGTAAACGGCATCGTGACCGCTGGCAGCAGCATCTTCACCATCACCCTACCCTTCGCACTATCGGGCTTGTTGGAAAGAGTGGGCCTGCAGAACACCATGCGTGTCCTCTGCATCCTAATGTTTGTGCTCATGCTGGCCGGCTTCACCTACAAGCCCCTCCTGCCGGTTAAACCCAGAAGCACTGATGGGTTTTGTCCGCCCATGAGCCAGATCTTCAATTTCAACATTTGGAAGTCTGTGGGATATCGCATATGGGCTTTCGGCATCCCGGCAGCACTTTATGGCTACTTTGTGCCTTATGTTCATTTGGTAAGTTTTCTGTTTCTACTCATCTTCTGCTATTACTTTTACAGCATGCTGGATATCATGTACCCTGTATGGGAAAGGATGTTCTAATCACAGCTACTGCTGCAGCACAATAGTGCTAAACACAGGGGATGCAAGCTGTGATTTCCTAGTATCCCAAATACTTGCACAACAGTCAGAATGACCAATGTGCTGGTGAAGTGAAACCAACACGCTGCACATTTTTCACAGGTGGCTTCTGATTCTTTAAAAGTGTTTTTTTTAGGGTTTTAGAGTTTCAAATATGGCCAGATACATTAAATGTCCTCAAGCTAAGGTCCGGTCTGGTCAGCCAGGAAGAGGGAGAGTGGGAGTAGTCAGCTGGCGGAGTGGAGTGGGGACATGTCTTTCTTCTTTCCTCGTAACTTTTACTCGTCTCGCTGTCCTCTTTATATTTATCACTTGTTTCTCCGTTCTTTCCCCATAAATGTTTACTTATCTCACTGTTCTTCTTCTTTCCCTGTAACTTTCACTCATGTCGGCGTCCTCTTTATCCGTATTTATCACTCGTTTTTCTTTTTTTTCCCCATAACTTTCGTTCATCGCATTCTCTCTCTTTCTTCCCCATATCTTTCACTCATCTCGCTGTCGTCTTTTTTCATATCAATCACTAGTTTGTCTTTTCTTTCTCCGTAGCTTTCACTCATCTTGCTGTTTTCTTTCCTTGTAACTTTCACTTGTCTCGCGGTCCTCTTTATTCATATTGATCACTAGTTTCTCTCTTCTATCCTTATATCTTTCACTCATCTTGCTCTCTTCTTTTCTCGTATTTTTCAATGAAATGGGAGTGGGGAATATGGTGTACTTCTTTAGACACGAGACAGGTCAGAAAGCCAATGTCGAGCATCTGTAATTGTAGTGTATCATCTCGTATATCATATATATAAGAAGGTATGGCATCTTATGGTATTGTATGGTATGGTTGTTGTCCACTGCTTATGTCAAGAAGGCTCGTGGGTAATTTTTTACATTGTAGAAATAAAATGAAACAAAAAAAAAATTACTAAAGAAGAGAAATAGAGCAAAAGGTACAACGTAACATAATCTAATAGCTGAAATGTTGGTACAAACACAGTAGATCCCTGTACATTAACGACCCCACAAATATGCAGAGTTTTTTTCTCAAATTATTTTTGCTCCAAAAATAGCATTTTGTTTGGCTGTCTTTGAACACATTGTTGCTCTGAGAAATCAAAAGTGAAACTTATATGTAACAGTCCGGCCTGAACACAAGACATTATATGACAGTAAGTTGTTACTGGTAGGTTGACAGGTCTGTAGAGTGTTGTTTTTCATTTGAGTTAACTGATTTTTAACATTTCTTTGTGTGAGGCCTGCGTGAAAGAAAGTCAAACCATTGGACACCTTAGGGGTGCTTGAACGTGTTGTTGCACTTTGATGAAAATAGGGTCCTCAGTTTTCAGCCAAGACTCTGTTCTGTAAACAGGTGTCACTTTCATTGACTCATTCTCAGATTGGAAACAAAACGGGAAACGTGGAGATCTTCTTGGGAGTGCTGCATTGCAGGGCTTGGATCTGGTTGACGTGTAATATTTGGATACTATTGACTCGGTTATTGGTTGTAGATCATCCTGTCCTACAGATTCTGGCCAATGTTTTCCTAACACTTCTCCAAAATCTATCTACTAAGACTGAATTCCACACAAGGGAAGAGCTTCAGCCTCAGCGCCACCCCTTTGTTTGTGACAGAAAACAATAGGCTTGCACAGAAATGAAAAAGGATGAAACGTGTCAAATAACAGAGTTCTATTTCCCAGGTAAAAACAAGATCAGACCCATACAGCAACAATAGCTTGTAATTTTACCCAAGATCTTCAGAATGGCTTGTAATAAAGACAAAGGTGTGTCTGGAATCGGCATGCTGTGTGTTAAACACAGTGAAACCCGTTTATGTCAGATTAGGTGACTGACATTGACTTTTTGTCCACATAACCCAAAGAAAAACAGAAACAAATCATTGCTTGCACATTTACTTGTAAATTTTGGCAGAGGAATAAGGAGAATGGAGGGTAAAATGTTGTTAATGTCATTTTCCTCCATTTGAGCATATTTTTATTTAGATTATTGTGTTTTCATATGATATTTCATACTCTTATCTAACAGAGATGCTGCGTTAATTTTTTAGTTGACAGTTTTTAGGGTCTCACCATTGTGAAACAATAAAAACAAATAGGGTCTCACAAAATTTGTCAATTTGTATTTGTTCTTTGGGGAGTTTCCATAATTTGCAAGAATTTACATTTTGCATTGTTGGATCTTAAGGAGATTCTAACCAGAGCTTCAAAATGGGGAGTGAAACTAAAAAAAAGTAAACAATTGTTTGCAAAAATGTGGATTCAATGTAACAAGAGCCCACCCGAGATGCACAGTGGAGGGGGCGCCATCCTGATCCGAGTTGCTTTTTTCTCCAATGGAACAATGAAGCTTCAGGTTGTGCAGGGGCGTCCAACGGCGCAGGGCTATGTGGAGATGTTGCAGGGGGCATCCCTCATGACTGAAGGCCCTCGTTTGTGTGGTAATGAACGGCATTTTCAACAGAACAACGCCTCAGTTCACTATGCCCGCCTGACAAAGGACTTACTCCAGAGGAATAAGCTCTCTCTTTTGGACCATCCTGCGTCTTCCCCTGATCTAAATCTAATTGACAGAATTTGGGGATGGATGGCAAGGGAAGTTTTGAAAAATGGACTTCAATTCCAGACAGTGCATGCCCTCCGTGAAGCCATTCTACCACCTGGAGCAACATTCCCACAAACCTCCTGGAAATACTGGCATGCCCAAACCTGTTTCTCAATTCATTAAAAAAATGGTGATGCTACTCATTACTGAGTCCTTCTTTGAATGTTTTATTTCTTTTTTTTGTTTGTTTTATGGGTGGGGCGGGGGGATCAGCTGCATAACAGCCTTTTTAACTTTAATGCTTGTTTGCAAAAAATTGCTCACTCAAAAATGTTTTTTATCTCACTCCCATTTCTCCTTTTTGTATTTTGAAGCTCTACTTAGAACCTCCTTAAGATTCCTTCAATGGATCCATCTTTTGTGCTGCTTGTCCTCACAATGCTCTTTTAAAGGTGTTCAGATTCCTCCTTTCCATGTCCCCCATGTAAAGTTTGGCCAGTTTCTACATTATTATTTTTACACCTTTACATTCAGTCTTATTGGTTTCTTTTAGAAGGCCTTCTTGACACACACACACTTACATAGCACAATCAGAGTTGCACAACACTTATATATGACTGATGGAAATATATTAGAAGCCAGACACACAGCTTAAATCTCACTTCTACACAAGCTTAACTTTCACTTTCTGGAGGATCACTGCAACTGCTATATACACTCTGTGAACGAGCCCACATTCCAGGCTTGTTGTACATCTTCCAGCGTTGTAACCAAATATATTGCTCTTATTTTTAACACAATTTAAAAACCTTTTAAATTATGTAATTGTTGACTACTGTTCCAATAGCAATGTGGTCCAAAGCAGGGAACCCACTGCACAGCCATGTTCTTGTCTGAAAAATGTTGCCATGAGATGTGGAATATGTGGTGTAGACAGTAGGGGGATTTAAATAACTAACCTCCCAAATGATCAACTGATAGCAAGGAAAGGCATCATATTGTTTGGAAACCCTAATGAGGACAAGCGGCATAGAAAATGAATGAATGAATGAAGCTTGGAATTAAGCAGATGGAATTGTCAAGGAAGGTCTTTTTTAAAATATTTTTAAAGAACCAGGGTTGACCAAAGTGCTGCACTGAAAAGGTTCTGCCCCTGTAGTGGCAAGCCTAGAGAGGGAGACAGACAGAAGCAGTTTGTCTGCAGATCTCAGAGCCCTACCTGGGGTGTGGGGCTGCAGGAGCTCAGACAGATACAGTGGGGCCAGTCCATGCAAGCATTTAAAAACCAATACTAGCCTTTTAAAATGGAGTCTTTGTTTCACTGGGAGCCAGTGCAAAACTGCAAGCACAGAAGTTATGTGGTCCTAGCGTTTAGTCCTTGTCCAGCCTTGATGTACTAAAATCACGCGATGTTTTGATTTGTTTTTTCTACAATTTACCATTTTGTATCACAATTCCCTAAGTATCCTGTAATAATAGTTGGTTGCGGCACTTTATTTAAGTGTTTATTAAAGATGATGTACCCCAAGGATGAGTTTCAGGTCCCCCTCACTGGGCCTTTTTCATCTTTGACCCAATTGTGTACATTTTTTACAGTATATCTTCAGAGTGGCCTATACATTTAATGCATGTATTCTGAATGGTCATAGTCTAAATCAAATTGAGGGACTAACATTTTTTTTTTGCTTTCTGGTCCACAGATGAAGCATGTTGAGGAGCGCTTCGGGGAGGATTCCAACAAAGAAGTTCTGCTCATGTGCATTGGCATCACATCCGGTGTAGGCCGTCTCATCTTTGGCAGGGTTGCGGACTACATTTATGGGGTCAGGAAGGTCTACCTTCAGGTACGTGCCCAACCCTGACAGATGAGGTAGTGTTGATTAGTTGCTGCAACACTGGAAATGTAAAAATTTTGGTTACAGATGAATCCAAACCTTTTCTAGGAGGGCACATATAAAAGAAAGTATGCAATGGCCAATTAGTGAACTAAGTAGCTAAACTGTAGCTGAAAAAGCTGTTTAGTAATTACTAGCTAATTAGTAGTATGAACTTCAGTCTTTGCTTTCCCCGGCAAGCTGATTGCTTCTTAACCCCCGAGGCGTTCCCGGGCTAATTGAGAGACATAGTCTCACCATGTTCTTGATCTTCCCCGAGGCCTCTGACTGATTCAACATGCCCTGAACACCTCTGCAGGGAAGTATCTGGGAGGCATCCTGACCAGATGCCTGAGCCACCTCATCTGGTTTCTCTCAAATGGTTCTACTCTGGGCTACTCTTGGATGACAAGGCTTCTCGCCTTGTCTCCACGGAGAAAAAACATTTCAGCCGCTTGTAGCTCCAATCCTGTCCTTTCCATCACTACCCAAAGCCATAAGTAATGGTAGAAACATAGCTCAACCGATAAATTAAGAGCTTTGCCTTTCGGCTTAGCTCTCTCTTCACCATAGTGGACCAATGCAGAGTCCACACCACTTTAGACGCAGCACCAATCTGTCTGTCCATCTTGAATTCCATCCTTTGTTCGTGAACAAGACCCCAAGGTACATCCTCCACTTGGGACAGTACCTCATTTCCCGACCGTGGCCAATTGTTTCCAGGAGGAACATGGTCAAATGCCTTCTCCAAATCCACAAAATACATGTAGACTAGTTGGGCTGCTCTGCACCCTCAAGGATCCTGCCAGGGATGCCACCACCCCAGTCTGCCAACCTGAGGACGCTGCCAATGTCCCTACGATGCTGTAGAGTTGTGTCAACCAAAACTTCCCCACAGCATCCAGGGCCTTAAGGAACCCCATGACTGTGCACTGCTACCACTTCTTTAGACAGCGGATGGTGGTCCAAAATCTCTTTGAAGCCGCCCAGAAGTCATTATTCATGGCTGCTCCAAACTCCTTCCTTGTCCGAGTTTTTGCCTCCGCAACCACCAGAGGCGCAGACTGTTTGGTCTGCCGGTACCAGTTAGCTGCCTCCTTAGTGCCATGGGCCAAAAAAGGCCACCTTACGGCCGCATCTTCCAATCAGTGGTCTCAACAATGGAGTCACGGAACAATCCCCACTTGGCCTTAATGTCCGCCGTCTCCCTTGGAATAGGGTCTAAGTTCTCCCAGACGTGGAAGTTGAAACTCCTTGAAGTTGAAACGTTTCAAGCAGACCCTCACAATGTGTTTGGGCCTGACAAGTTTGAGCAGCATCCTTTCCCACTATTGGAACAAACTCACCACCAGGTGGTGGAACTGTTTGGCAGCTAAGCGCAAACAACAGTCAGAACCCGTCCCCCAAATCCTGTTCCCCCACTCACACATGCCAACACGCATACACCCACACCTACATTTTCACATATGCACCTGGATGTGCCACCCCCCCAATGCAGCAATCAGCACCACCGCAAGCTCCCTCGAGACACGGGGTATACCACCATTCCCGGCCACCGGGAATCCCACAGCCACAGCACTATGCGCACACACACACACACACGCACGCACACAGCCAAGCACGCACGCACTCCTCCCAGCACTGCTGCCGACTGACACCCGGAGCCGAAACAACCACTCCCTCCCACCGCCCCCGCCCCAGGGAGCGTCCAAGAAAACAGGGGTTTAATAGAACCCTCTAATCCCCGCCCCCCACCCAACTAAGAATGTTATGAGGTGTGAGATGTGTGTGTGTGTAGGCAGTTAAAATTGAGGAGCCGAAACTACGTGACACCATGGGCAGAACCACTCCGCCGGCTGAGCACGGCTGAGTAGCTCTGCCCACCCTGTGACACGAGTCCCGCCACCCCAAAAATGAATGTGAGGTGTTTGTGAGTCTATGTATAGTGAATAAGTGTAATGAAAATTGGGGAGTTTGCGGCCCCACAGGGGATCACAGAAGGAGGTCATGTTTGATCCCCCACACACACACACACCCCACCACACCACCATGGAGCACGCGCACTCCCCAAGATCATATGTGCTTGTTTGGAGGGAGTGGGGGGGCGAGGGATAGTAAGACTGGGAGGAAAAAATATAAAATTTCCCTCCCAGAGAACAAGCCATTGGGCAGTAGGCACCCCTGTTTCCCGGGACCCACAAGGGGCCGGCACAAGGCGAGGTCATCCATAGGCCCCGGAAGCCCAGCGACCGCAGTCCGGGAGCAGCCTCACCCAGATGTCACACTTTAGCCAACAGGCGCGCCACAGTACAAGATTCCGGCGGCCCGCACCTCCGAACACCACCACCGCCATTCCTACCCCGTATCCGAGAGGAACCCGGGCCGCCACCACTCGGAGAGGCAGCAACCCTCAAGGCCCAATCATACACCTCACCCCCCATCACTGCCCCCAGTGCCCACACCCCTGTTGAATCCCCTGCACCCAAAATACGACCTACAAAATACACACAAACACACTGACACACACCAGCACTCGCGCACACAAACCACAAACCCACACTCGCCCAATCCCATGCACACTCCTAAAGCACAGGTCCTCCCAGGCACCAATCCGGCACCGGGACGCGCACCCATCCACCCCCGCAGCAGCGAGTCCGGGCCAACCCAGATCCACCCGGGGGTCAGATACGCCCCTACTCCCACATCCGGGTAGAGGCAGCCCCCGGAACCCAGGGCCCAGGAGCGCCGCCCCACCCACACCCAGCCTGCCGGTCCCCCGCAGAGTAGCGCAGCCCAGCACCCCTCCCCAAGAGACCGCCAGCGGCCCGTTTTCCCCTGGCACCTCCGCCAGCCGCCCAACTCTCAGAGTGAAGTGAAAGAGCTAATCACCGGGGACCAGAGTGAATTAGATTGGTCCAATGGATTGTTAGAGCTAGACATTGTCTCACACGAGATATGATCGAATAAAAGGTTCCTAAATTGGTTCATACTAAGAGTGGCTTTTGTTTTCCAATTCATGAGAATAATTTTCTTTGTGATGCATAACGCAGTAAGGACCATACGTGAGGTGTTATTATCGATATTGATGCCACCCAGATGGCCAAGTAAACACAATGTGGGGTGTGCTTGAATATTACATCTGGACCATGTGGACATCTCCTCACATACTTTAAGCCAAAACCTTTGGATAAAAATTTTGGTAAATTTAGTATTTTGTCTTTATTCTTGCAACATTTTCTGCAGCCATCATTTTCCAAAAATTGCAATGTTATTATTATTATTATTCATTTTATTTATTTTTTGCTTCTCATAATGTTATGACTTAAATAACATAAAACGTCTGAGTATTGAAGGAAGAACCACAATCTCCCAGCTGCAAAGAATCGGTTTTAAGTAGTCAGACTTTCGGCTTCTGCAAGCGGCAAAGGCTGGGCTGCACTGTTTGTTTACAGAGTAGACGTGTAACATTGCGGCACAATTTCTGTCTCACTCTGTGGGGAATGGGGAATACGGAAAATTTGACACCCATACCGGTATTATTTATTATTGAAAAAATTTACTGTTTACACACCACCTCCTCTTCATTCTCCAAGGTGACATCCTTCTTTGTGATTGGCATCATGTCAATGATGATCCCGCTGTGCAACATCTTTGGAGGCCTGATTGCGGTGTGTCTGCTGATGGGGATGTTTGACGGCTGCTTCATCTGCATCATGGCGCCCATTGCCTTTGAGCTGGTTGGTGCCGCCGACGTCTCCCAAGCCATTGGCTTCCTTCTGGGCCTTATGTCCGTGCCCATGACTGTGGGGCCTCCAATTGCAGGTGACAAACACTCAACTTGTAATACAGTACTGTGCAAAAGTGTATTTAATCATTTATGCTAATGATTTTCATAGCTTTTGTGTGAAGAGACAATATATGAGTGCTGTTTCAATTACATATTTATTGTTATTATTTGTCATTTATATCACATGAACATATCAATTGTTAGCCAATAACGATAAGATTAGGTGTTCAGTTGAGCACCTGAATCACATGATCTTACACTTCAACTGTTCTTACTAGATTATCAGAATTAAATCTTATAAAACAAGCTAGGAAAATATTGACTTGAGATACAGTATATGTTGCTGTCAGCTTATGGAGGTGGGTGACACCTTGCAAATTTTGCTATCCATTTTGACATACCAACACTACAGGGCTAGTATGACCGACACATTGAATTTGAACATTCATTCGATGACTTTTTTGAATTTGCCTTTTCTTTGTTAGTCATGATTAGAATCAGAAAAAGAACCACAGGACAAAGATTGTAGGCAAACACAAAATGTGTGTATCACACAAAATAAATTCCCAAAGGTCTTAGGGATCGTCAAGATGTTTTCTGGCAAAATTGGGACAAGTCTTAATGTTCTTTTTGTTCAGAAGTGGTTTTCGTGTTGGCACTCAGCCATGCAGGCCGTTTTTGCCCAGTATCTTTCTTATGGTGGAGTCATGAACACTGACCTTAACTGAGACCAGTGAGCCCTGCAGTTCTTTTTAAATTTTGGCTGGCCAGCCACTGCTGGGAAGGTTCACCACTGTTCCATGTTTTCGCCATTTGTGGATAATGTCTCTCACTGTGGTTCACTGGAGAACCGAAACTATAGAAATGGCTTTATAACCTTTTCTAGACTGAATTATTTCTCAGTTAAGTTCTCAGTTAATCTCACTTAAGTTATGTTTTCAATCACTGTTCCACACAGGGCCATGTAGGCTTGGATTTTTTTTCTCCCTTAATAATAAAAACTGCATTTTTGTATCTGGTTGTGTTGTCATTGACAAATATTTAAATGTGTTTGATGAGCTGAAACATTTAAGTGTGACAAATATGTAAAAAAATATGAAATCAGGAATATGTGAAAATGAACATAGAAAAAAACTGAAAAATGTGAATCTCATCACGATTGTACCAATCCAATATGATCTTGACAGTATCAGTATTTGGGTTGATATAAGTTATTTGGTTCGATTCAAAGTAAAGTGGAATTTGTGGCTTTCTGTTCAAAATGTTATTCTTTTTTTCTCAGAAAATAGTCCATGTTTTCAGCAACAAACACATCTCATTCACCCAGTTGCCGCGTTGATCCAAATGTTTCTTCTCCTTGTCTCCTAGGCTTCCTCAGGGACAGATTGGGGAACTACAACTTGGCTTTCTACCTGGCCGGTATCC
The DNA here is from genome assembly GCA_024372805.1 of Oostethus manadensis. NCBI lineage: Eukaryota > Metazoa > Chordata > Actinopteri > Syngnathiformes > Syngnathidae > Oostethus > Oostethus manadensis. Next base: position 1,175,626 of record QODF01000138.1, read on the forward strand.
CCCCGCTCATCGGTGGAGCCATGCTGTGTCTGATACCCTGGGTGGAGGCCAGGAGCAAGAAACGCCAGAAAGAAGAAGCTCTCAAGAACGGGCAGGACGTCACCCACAAAATGTTAGACCATGACAAGCCTCAGGAAGATCCGCTGTGCAAAGCCGGAGAGTCCGTCCTTTAATGAACAAACGGAGCGAGACCAATTACCAAAGATCAGAATCTGTGCCTTTCAGTATCAGAAGGTCGGTCGATAGGAAAGTGTGGAAGCAGAAGAAGCAGGAAGTGCTTTAATTTAACATGAATGTGATCACCAAGAACTATGCAATATGTCTTGAAATTCCACTCGACTCATTTTAACCCGCCATCACTTTCTTGTTCATCTCTGGTTGAAGATAGATGACCCACACACTAAAGGGATAAACACTAGCATTTATTTCTGGACAGGAGCATCCATACTTGGATCTTACACAAAAAAAAGGAAAGTGGTTCAACGGAACCTAGGCTGTGTCTCAATTCGCGCACTTCCGTACTTGCACTTTTTTTTTTTGAGTGCCACTTTCAATAGTTTTTGGAGAAATTAATTAGTAATTGATGCGCCCATAAAAATGCACAATTTGCACCCTGGAGAGCTAAGTACGCAGTGTACACAACATACTCATCACCGACGGAAAGACAATAGCTTTTGTGGCTCATTTTCCAAGACCCTCGCATTACTAGCCCTAAAAATGCCAATTTTTGATACTTGGGTTTTCATTTGGTCTCAACCTGTGACCCATATTTTCCAACGTCATTAAGTCATGACCAGTGGCGAAAAGTTGAGTGAGGCACAAGAGTGGGCACTTTACATCCACAAGCAGTCCACCAGCTGATGCGGTCCCAAACGTTTGATTTCTAATTTTTGCTCAAGTGGCGAAGTGTTAAGTTTACCATTTATTAACGTCCACTTTATTCATGGTTCTGGGTTCAAATCTTCGTTGGGCATCACTGTGTGGAGTTTGCATGTTCTTCCCGTGCGTGTGTGGGTTTTCTCCGGGTACGCCGGTTTCCTCCCAAATTCCCAAAACATGCATGTTAGGTTAATTGGCGACCCTAAATTGTCCATAGGTATGAATGTGAGTGTGAATGTTTGTTTTTCTATATATGCCCTGCGATTGACTGGCGACCAGTCCAGGGTTTACCCTGCTTCCCGCCCATAGTCAGCTGGGATAGGCTCTAGCATACCCGTGACCCTAATGAGGATAAGCGGTATAGAAAATGAATGAATGAATACTTCATTCATAGTGTTGGTTTGCTATCGTTGTCGTTTTGCTCCCGATGAACACCAAGCTATATTGCCAAATCGGAGCGTGTGTTGGTTGCGTCTTGACGTCAGGTGACATATTTGATTCCGATATTTTCATTGGATGAAGAGCCCAGTTAATGTGGCCCCATGGCAGCAGTTTTGGACATGCGCACCATGATTTGAGTGGCTCATTTACTTAAACAAGTGCTCAGGGGCCGGCCCTATTTCAGTCCTGTTTAGAGAAGTTAGACCATTGAACTTGGGGTTGGTAAAGCCTTTGTATCATGCATAAATGTCTATAACAAAATCGTCTTAGTAAAATAATGGGTGTTTATTAATATTATTATTCTTGACATAATATTTTGGAAATGATTATCTATAAAGAAAACCAATTCTATTCACGATTATTTCACGCATGCATAGTGCTCAACAGCGCCATCTGGTGGGGCTCGGCCCCACTGGCCCCGAATGCAGAGACGTCGCTGGTCATGACCCACTTCAAGTCAAGCCGAGCAAATGTATTTAAAATGTCATATTTCCCAACATGAATGCACATAATTACATCCCCACAGTGCTTTTGTGAGCAATGTATTCGATCATTTTATTAAGGAAATTATAAAATTGCATGATATAAGACCACAAAAGCAAATATTTCACACACCTGTATTAGTGGGCAACAAGTACACAGTAGTCCCTTGCTACTTTTTGTTTCCAGTTTTGCGGCTTCACGCTCTTATGGTTTTACAAAGAAATATGAATAAATCATGCTGTATCATGGTTGACTGTGGCCTATTAGTCAACCAACAACTTTTACATATTTTAATTAATATTTATATATTTTACATATTTTTTTAGCATAATAATTTCTAAATAGGAATATAAGGCAAACAGAAGACGCATTTAAAGACGTGATTATACTGTAAGTAATAGGAATGTCAATTTTTTTGGGAGAGACGATTTGATTTTTTTCTAGATAAACACGTTACAACAAGATTCAAAAACACATTGCTTCTCTCGTGATACCCATTACGTACCTCCACAGTTAATTCTTTTAAAGACTTATGGCGGATTCGATTCAGGAGGCTGCGACCGTCGCAGCCAAATCCTGCGCTTGTCAAACCGAATATCTGGTCGCATCGGTTTATTTTTCACAAACCTAATATGTAGTACTCTACACTGGCACTAGGTGTCAGTAATGTTACTGTAATGTTGGGTGAGACACACAAGCATCCGACTTGATCACCAGAGCAACAGGCTTTTTGCTGTTCCCATAACCCATGTTGAAACTCAACTCTGAACCCCCGATGTCACTTCCTGTCCGCCCCACTCAACACATTGAAAGCAATACACAAGCTTATGAATCTAGTTTGTCTTCCCTGACTTATGCTCTTTTATTTTGTCTACTCTACTGGGTAATACGAGTGTAAAGTTGACAACAAGGTGTTGTTTCGTGTCTAGAGGACTCTAATAATGTTAAAAATGCATTCACAAAGTAAATTGGTTCTCTATGCTTAAAGTATGAAAGTATTCTATTTAGAAATAAGGAATCCTACTTTGTGGACGTTTGAGTTGGCCAATTATTCGAGACAAATGAAGGATGACCGTATACCACGTGTGTGTTATTTTTTGCGTTTCTTTTATTTTTTGCGGTTATTTTTTGCGGTCACTAAAACAAATGAATTTAATCATCAACAGCTCCCTCAATTTGAGGGTAAGAGCTCATCAATTAAAACGAACTGCTGGAAAAAATGGTTGGTGAGAAAACCTGGCAAACCCTGCTGTCTCCCAACAAGGACGATAATTAAAACATTGCTGAATTTTATTTAGTTAGTTAGTTAAAAAGTTTAAAAAAACAAAGAAAACAAGTCAGGCATTGTTGTACAGTCCATATTTTTGTCATTTTTGACTAGCAGTTTACAACCCTTCAAGGAATGGTCAGGGTACGGACCCATCAGTTGAAAATCACTGCTCTAAACCTTATGTACTTACAGAACATGCGCGTCTTTCTTGGCACGGCATCTTCCTGCTGGAAAAGGTTAAGGAAATTGACTTGTGAGACAGCGGTCTCTCCTGAATTCATAGCTGCAGCACTCTTTTTGGTTTAACCCTGTTAACAACCTTCTAAATCCGTTTTTGTCATTGTTAGAGCCCTCCAGACATGAAATAACACCTCTATTGTCACATTTACACTCTTATTACCCAATATAGTAGGTATAATAGGAGACAATAAGACATAATTTAGATGTACACATGTTCCTTTTTCAACTTCCGGTTCTGTACAGTATGGAACATCTTTGAATGATTCTTTTGTACTGCCTTATATTTGTCTTTTACTTTATTTAACCATGTTTATGTCTGAAAATGCTTGCTTCAGGTGCAAATTTGTAAAATGTGCTGAAATATGCACTTTTTTGTCACATGAGAGGCCATATTCACCCACGAACCAGCAACGATTTATCTATTCAAATATTTTCAAAAATCCATAATAGCGCAAAGCTGCAAAAGTGGTGAGCAATTACTGTGTTTACAATTTAAAAGCCAAGAAAAGAAATCCGCATTTTGGAGAGTACTACACTGTCCAAAAAAATTATACAGTGTGTACTGACAGAAGTACACACTGTGTATGAGACACAGCCTTTCATTGTCATCCATTGTCCTCAGACAAGATTCATCAATATAAATCTACTAAAATGTGAAATTGTCCCACACAAGAAGTTGTTTAAATGCAACATCAACGTTTGCCCGTTAGACCACAAACGTAGTAGTACTGTAGTAGTACGATAAAGACTTTGGAGAGCACAATGATGCATCGGTTGCTGCTGTCAACGCGTGTTCTTTCTTTCCACATTTCACACTTTTCGGTGGTGCATATCGACAACACAGCGCGTGTGGAATTATCAAGACGTTGCACAGGAAATGTTTGACTAATTCTTGACTGAAGGTCCAAGCGCAGTTTACCAAACATCAATGGAAAAACGTTTTTGTTTATTTCATATTGTATTTATTTTTATATACCAAAATCTCCGACAGTAATTCACGGGCATTTGCTTATTTACTTAAGACAAAACTTGCTGAAATGACTGAAAAGCCTAGCGACCACATAGAGATGACAGCTATATGTTTTATTATTATAACGATTGGGTTTTTGTCTTGCTTTGTAAACCTGTGACAATCACGTTACCTCAGGTGTGGAAAGAGTAGAGCTGCGCCCCCTCCGTCCTCGTGGAACATTTCTTTGATGAGGCTTGACCATCCGTTTGATGACTTTGTGACTGACTTTAAAAGCAGAAGAGTTAGGAATTTTCAAAAATGTGTTCAACCAGGGGTGTCCAAACTTTTTTCCAGAAAAGCTTAAGTATGTGGGGGCCACTTTGATACATTTTGTGAATGAAAAGATCCAATGTAGGTTGTTAGATAACGTTATACACATACAAAATAGAAGCTGGATCATTTTTATACTTCTTTTTCTTACATACATTTACTGATTATATCAATACTATAGGCCCCCCCCTTTTGTTTTTTTTTATTCCTTTTTAATTTTTTGGCCAATGTCAAACAAAATTTTAGCCCAGGGGTGTCCCAACAATTTCCTCCAATAGCCATTTTGTTTATGTATTTTTTAAAGGCTAAAAACAATAGTATATTTAAAGAGAAGCATTTTCTCTTATATTTATGCTTTTTTTTTTCATTCATTTTCTATACCACTTATCCTCATTACCCAAAGAAAACCCATGCTCGCACGGGGAGAACATGCAAACTCCACACAGAGATGCCGAACAGAGATTCGAACCCTGAACCTCCTGACTGTGAGGCCAATGTGTTACCCACTCATCCAATGTGCGGCCCGCATTTTTCTTTCAATTACAAAAAATATTCAATTGTTTTAAATACAAAAAAATCACAAATTATTATTTTTTTTACAGTAAATTAAACTCTATTACAACTGTAGATTGTTGTTTAATTTACACTTTTATTTCAATTATTCTTGATTATTCAAATCAAACCCAATACTATTTTTCTATTTATTTTTTACATGCAACATTTGGGCACCCCCATATTAAACAAATGTCATGTCATAATAAAGCTTTCCAAACATAATGCACAGTAAACATAGGCCAGCAATGTGTTTACATATTCAAATCACTGTTTTATCATTAAACAGTCATGCGTGTTCAATCATACTTTCTTTAATGTACTCAGGTTTATACTGCTATCAACCAATCCTTGCTTAATTGCTGAATGTATTTGGCGTCGTTATTTTATTTGACATCCCTGCCACTCGTACAGAAAGTGTACCAGTGGACATTTTTGTTGTGGTAATGACGTACGAAGCGCCTTAGAAAAGTGCCTTGTTGTTGCAAAAGTGTTTCAAGACGTGCAAAATGCTTTCCAGAGTTTGGAAGCATTTGGGGTGCTTTTTGTTTTGTATAACATGCCTTTCATCTGTTATCAGTGTTTGTGTGCAGTTGGGACTTGTAAGTGCAGATGCACGTTCTGTGCAGCTACTGTACTTCCGTCCATTTTTATCGAGTCCGAGAGAGTCGCAGTCATTTTATTATTTGCAGCAGGATAATGACACTATTAAATGCATTCTATGTCAATTGTCCAACATCATTAAAAGCAATATTTTTCTGTGATTTTCTCCTTATTTATTCTCCTTTCCTCCCTGGTTGGTTACTGCTTGCTTGGTTGCTATTTCATTGCATCATTGGTGCAGAAAGTTTGGCCCGGGGGCCATTTGTGGTCCATTGCAAAAAAATATCTAAATTGAATTAAAAAAAAAATATATATATATATATATACAGTATATACTATATATATATAAATATATATACATTTACTGTATAAATAATATACATATATTCTATGTATACCTATTATATATTTATACAGTATATACAGTGGTGTGAAAAAGTTTGATGCCCATAGTTTTTCATATCACTTTATATATGTATTATATATATATAATATATGTATATTTAACAAAAAAACTTTAAAACCATCCATCCATTTTCTATATCGCTTATCCTACTTTAAAAGTCTTTTATCCAACTTTTACATTTACTTTTTGAAATGCAATTTTTTGGTTTTTCTTTTTAGTATTTTTTTTAAAAGTATTTTTACTTCACTTTAATTGTTGTAAAATTACTGCAGATTTTTCCATTTTTACTGGGTTTTTCTAAAGTAATATTATGAGGAACAAACAAAACAATAAATTAAGTTGTCACTTTTGGAAAAATAGGTTGTGGAAAAAATTAATAATGCTACAAGAATGAAACAACAAGAGGAAAGTTTAAATAAAATCCAGAAATGGAAAGAAACAGCTGTAGTTTTACGAGACTAAACTTCTAATATTATTTATTATTAGGAAAAACAATGATTTTAGTTGCATAGGGTTGAAATATCTCCTCCCTGAGTCACCACCTTAACGTGGCGGAAGAAAATGGATGGATGGATGAATGGATGGGTTGAAATATTCACAAAAAATATATTTTTTAAAATTCAAAATACACTATTATAAGTTTCTAAATAAAAGGTCAGGGTTTTTGGAAAATTAGGTTGCACAAAAAGTACAGTGAATGAAGTTAAAATATTATAGGAGCGAAGTAATAATTACAAGAATAAAATTTACAAGAGTAAAGTTTCGACCCTCTGGTGTTGAGTTGGTTCTGATGGTGGGGGAAGATGCCGGTCAGGACCTGGCAGGCCTGATTGGATCCGTCGGGAGAAGCTGGACGTAGTAGACAAGGAGAGGTTCTACTGCTGCTGCCCCGGCAACCTGACCCCAGATAAAAGGAAGCAGATAAATGGATGGATGGACAAACAAAACACAAAGTTGTAATTTTTGGAAAGTTAGCTGGTGAAAAAATTTATAACCTTACAACAATGAAGTCAAAATATTATATGCGAATTAAGTCATAATTATGAGAAGTAAATATGTAAGAAGAAAGATGAAATATTTAGAAAGTTTTAAAAAATCCCATTATCTTAAGTGGAAAAAAGAAGTAGTTTTCAAGAATAAACTTGTACTAATAAGAAAAATGTCAGTTAGTATCATGGGGTTGAAATATTGAAGAAAAAATTTGTATTTAAAAATATATATATATTTAATAAGGTATTATATTATGAGTAACAAAAGTAAAAGTTGTAACTTTTGGGAAATTAGGTTGCGGATAAAGTTACAACTTCACAAAAATGACGTCAAAATATTGTGGGAATAAAGTCATAATTACAAGAATGTAGAAGAAGAAAGTTGAAATTCAATATGCTCAATATTATGAGAAATAAAATATAATATATATTAGACTTCGCTCCGGTCGCAATTTTTAGAACTTGTGACTTGCTTGACAAATGTTCAAAAAGACTCGACTTGACTTGGACTTGATGTTCTTGGACTTGAGCTAATTGACTTGAAATGACTTGTTTTGGGTTTAACGCTTTGTTGTATTTTTCAAATATCCAAAGTATAACTTTGACTGTGTCAGCTTTCGGCAGCTTCTTATAACGCATGCGCTCACTTTGGCGCAATCTGGCAGAACACAACACGGATAAGCCGGAAAGAAGACAGAGAAAGATTTTGTGAATGTTTGTGTATACTTTGTTTCCAAACATTGCCCGTAACACGGCAGTGAAGCTCAAACATAACAGAAAAGTCCATCCATTCATTTTCTATACCGCTTATCCTCATTAGGGTTGCGGGTATGCTGGAGCCTATCCCAGCTGACTTCGGGCGGGAGGCGGGCTACACCCTGGACTGGTTGCCAGTCAATCGCCGGGCATACATACAACCATTCATACTCACATTCACACTCTAATGGACAATTTAGAGTCATTGTTTTTATTCATCCTCTTCCTGTTGAAGAACCTCAGTTACCGCTGAAGTTATGTTATTCTCCTCACGTAGCAATCCAGCCTTTTCAAAACAAAAAAAAGGAGCTTTATGGGAGTAAAAGTCGTAACTTCATTTTATAGGCATTGCCTGAGACCGCTATAAACAGGGGCGGTAGAGGTAGAGGTGAGATGATGCTAGCCCATGCTAACCTGGTTGTGGCCAACTGCTGTGTTTTGCTGTCTCGTTATAAATAAAAGATTGTCTGAAGCCAGAGGAAAGTTTCCTTCATTGTGCAAAACAGATATGAAAAGTTAGCTTTATGTGGAGGAGTGGGTATTTCAAGATAATTCAAGTATGACTTGAAATACTTTGATATTACAACTTTTAATTTCAAAATCTTAAGTTATCCGCGACAACTAATTTGATTTATTATTTCATTTACTGTATTTATTGGGGGTTTTTTGTAACTCAGCTCTGTTTGGCCTACATGTTGTATTTGTTGTACTTATTTTTAAACTTTGAATCTGTCAAACTGGCCTAATTAAGACGTGTATGACTTGACACAACGTGCAGATGAAAAGCAGTGACTCGACTTGACTTGCTTGGTTCTCATAAAGATTGACTCGGACTTGCTTGTAACTTGAAGGTAAGGACTTGGTGCTTACTTGTGACTTCTACATGAGTCACTTACTCCCATCTCTGATTTATATCTATATATGTATATTACTATAATGTAAATGTGTTTTTTTCTAAAAACTTGTAATGTTAGAAACAAACAACAATAGTTGTAATTATTGTAAAAGTTATACTTTTAAAGTAAATATGATCTTTTATGATTACTATTTAAGGATAAAGTTGAAATATTTGGACAATGAAAAAGAACAGCAAAAGAAACTGCAAAGACCATAGTTCATACTAAAATGTTTTTTCATCTTTATCACAAATGCAGTGATGCGATTTTTATTGAAATATACTGTATTTTCTTTTTTGCATCGTTTCATTTTTCAGTATGCGGCACTGAATGGAAAAGGTTCGGGCATTCTTCGACCCGCCCACCCCGCTCGATCACTCGATCGCCGACCAATCCCCGACGCAGTGTGACGTAGACTTTCTGGTCACGTGACACGGTAGTGTTGACGTCAGCTATGTCTATGACGGTGAAGAAGAAACACGTTCGCTTCGCTAAAATGATGGACGACGACGAGCAAGAGGAAGACACCCTGTTTGACCAGAGGGACGACGCCGGGAAGGCCGGCCTGAAGAGTGCGTTGAAGGGGGTCAAGAGGACGACGAAGCCGGGATGCAACGACCGAGTGAAGGTGATTGACGGGGTGAGAGGGGGCGGATACGCCGCGTGTGGCCGGTGGATGGTCAGCCTCGCGCTCTGTGCCTCATTCCTTGGCCTGGTAAGACAACATTTATTGAACACTTGTCACAAAGGCAAACATTTGTGTGCCCTTTTCAACATACGCGAGGTCTTAGCCCAACACCTGTTCATGTGTAGCGGAACTACGAAACGTCACGGCTTAATATTGTATGGATTGAATTGGACCTTTTCAAAGTATTGCTGTTAAGTCATTGAGAAGATGCTCCCCAGTTCTGCGGTTAAAGTAGTATATTAATTGGGTACACTGGAAAAACGTGTTCTTCATCCGCCAGATTATACTTAACAAATATTAGTAAACCAAACACCCCTGCCCAAACGCCTTGCCAGCTCAAATAAAATGAGCTTTAGACGCCAAGCGACAAGTGAAAAACACAACAAAACAATGCAAAGGCTGAGAAACTGTGTTTATTTGACGACCAGAATTGAACTAGCACCACCCTGGACTTTAACAACACATCATGGCAACTCCCAGACCCGCAGATAAGATGAGATGCCCTCAAGATCATTTGGTCACGGCTGTGGTTGAATACAGCCAATTGTTTGTCAAATATTTGCGGGAATGATGTAGAATGAATGTGGCTAAATGAAGGAAAATACAGATATAAGGCCCATCTTGAGAGCTTTGGGGGATCACACTCCTCAGCCTTCCTAGGAAAGGAACGCTGGACCAACTCTACACCCTTGCAAGGGTACTGGAGGGCACACGGAAGTTTGCCCAAACAGTCCACATGTCGACATGGGCTTTGTGGACTTGGAAAATACAGTCAACCGTGTCCCTGGGGTGTCCTGTGGGGGTGTGCTCAGAGAGTACGGGATTGGTGATGCACTACTATGTGCCGTTTAGTCGGAGCAGGAGTCTGGTTCGCATTCCCAAACAGTAAGTCAACCTTTTCCTGGTGGCCACTGCCAAGGCGGTCCTGTGTCGCCGTTTGTGTTCATCAATTTTATGAGCTGCTAATGCGCTGAGGGAGTCCAGATTGAGGGCCTTAGGATCTTGTCTCTGCTATACGCGGACAATGTGGTCCTGATGGCCCAAGCAGCGATTTGCTGCTGAGTGTGAAGCTTCTGGGGTGAGGCCATGGTTCTCAGTTGGAAAATGGTGCATTGCATCCTGCGAAGGATGGAGCGTGAGGTCGACAGGTGGATTGTCACAGCCACTACAACAGTGTGTCTCAAGTATTGGGGCGTGAGAAGCAGGGAGTGCTTTCAATGTTAGTGTGAACATGCCAACATGTTCAAATGTATCATGCTTAACATGTAGGATCCTACGAATCGCGAACAGAATCACAGAATTTTCAAATAAAAACAGAGTTTAATGTTAAACACGGAATCTCGCGGAAATTGACATCATGTGAATGAAATGCTGTCATCGTGAGGAAAGGGAATGCTGATGTGTGGAATTATATACCTGACGGCTGGCTAAATTGTGGCGGAATCTCATTATTAATACTAAACCGCCCGCTCTAATGTTCTTAGCTTCGCTTCCGCTAGCTTCTTTCCGTTCACACTCCGCGATGGAAGCTAGCATGCTAGTGCAGTCTTGTGTGCAACTCCGGTTGGATGAGTATATTTTCACCATGTTGTGTTTTACTGCTTTAATGAAGAGAACATTTTACAATGCCTGATGATGATGTGCAGGTTCTGAGTGAAAACATTTTTTTCACTTAGTTTATTTATTTATTTATTATTTTATTTTTTTATCTCGAGCCACACAAAATACACAGAACAGAACATAATGAACATATACCTATAAACAGGAACAATTTGGCTCAAAAAGGAGTGGGAAGAAGACAAGCTTATTTACTCCCACCCCCTTATTCGTAATACTAAAGGCTGTTATATTAATGCAATATGCAGTAATACACGAACAAGATATCACTCCTACAAACAATTAGTTTGTAGGAGTCATTTAACAAACAGTTAAATGACCTTGCTGATAAATAGGTATAAAATGTAAAAAAAAATCTAAATTCTAAATTTAAACAGAATTTGTAAAAAAACATTTTGTAAAGAATTTTTGAGAACGTGGGGCCATGACAGAAAATAACTGAGAACCACTGGTCTACAGTAATGCAGTCACTGTACTGAACCGTTGTGATTAAGAGAGCGCTGAGCCGGAGAGCAAAACTCTCCATTTACTGGTTGATCTATGTTCTTTCCCTCATATTATCATGAGCTTTAGGTCGTAACCAAAAGAACGAGATCGCAGATACAAGTGCCGAAAATGAGGTTCCTCCGTAGGGTGACTGGACTCACCCTACGAGATCAGGTAAGATCTCCGTCATCCGTGAGGAACTCAGAGTAGAGCTGCTGCTCCATCACATGGAGAGTAGCCAGTTGAGGTGGCTCAGGCATCTAGTCCAGATGCCTCACGGATGCCTCGCCGGGGAGGGGATCCAGGCATACCCAACCGGTAGGATGTCTCACAGTTGGATCCTCCTTTCGCCAATTAGCTGTGATGAACAAGGCATCACTGTTGTTTCGCTTCTTGAGTTGAAAGTTGATTTCAACTCATTTTTAAGTCTGAACTTAAATTAGACCCTAAATTAACTCAAACTGTGCACAAAACACATGAGGACTTTAGCATGATATGGTAATAAAAATCTGACAAAAACCAAAAAGTTGCAACGGATACCATCTTTGTAGTTACACACAAATGTAACTAGTTCTGGAACGAGTATTATGTTCACAAACCACAGCATTTAGATCAAACTTAGATTGTTATGTAATTCATGTAAATCTGTCGTAACACGAAAAATATTAAACTAAGGCTTGCCCGCAGCGTATTTCAAACATGTCTAAAACCGTTACATTGAAGTACATCACATTTGCACTTGCACAATTCAACATGTCCGAAAAGGAGTAGGAAGAAGCAGAGCTTTTTATCTATCTTTGTGGTTAAATTGTAGCATTTTACCATTTTTCTTCATTTATGTGTGGAAAAGAAAGATAAAAAAGTGAAGTTAATTGAGTTTAATTTGACTTGGTAAATGTCAAATCAATGTGATTGGACATTTAGTAATGCTTTGACACCCCACATCTGTAAGCTTTAACCACCTCTGTTTGACACCATGCCGAACCCAAACAAATCCCACAATTGTTTTCTCAGCAGCAACAATACGCAACCGTGACTTAGTATTTTGAGTGTATGAAATTTCAGATACATTTTGCAATACGCCATTTATATGCCGTAATATTGGGGTTGATGCGGGCTTGTGCGAGTAGTCCGAATCAGGCGTTAATAATCGCAAAATTACCAAATCAATACAAATAGCACAAATCCAAGGTCGGTAGGTCGATTAAACATATAACTCGGTACTACTTCTGCGGTGAGGGGAATAAACAGCAGCTAACCTTAAAGAGAAAAACTATTTACAATTTAACCGCAAGGGATCCCATGCATACACTTTGTAAATACTGTTTGTTTACATTGACATGTTTGTTGTAGATGCTTATTGCTGTGCTATATAGTGAGACTGTTCTCTTTGCTTGTCTTTTTTATAGACAAATGTGCAAATTTTTTTCATTTGTGTGATATTGTGCAACTGGAGGTAGTGGGAGCTCAGTAATATGTTGAAGTACCTGCATCTTCACACACTTTCTAAGTGTGGCCTGCGGCTGTGTTTTTGTTAGTTGTTAGTTAAATATAATTTAACAAGGAAACCAAAAAAATCAGCAAAAATTGAAAAATCAGCTGTAATTTTTAATGAAAAACATCAAAATATTAAGAGTACTTTTACTAGAAATATTGTAATTGCACGTGAATAACGTACATATTATGGGAAAAATAACATCATTTTAATGGATTAAATTTAAATATAATAAAAAGACATTTTATTCATAAAAGTCAGAAAAACAAACACAACGATGAATAAAGTTGTCATTTTTGTAAAGTAATTTTTATATTATTTACATTATTTAAGAAGAAAGTTTAAATATTTGGAAAATTTAATCCACCAAAAAGTAGCCTAACATCACCTATAGTAGCATTTTTAGCTACTTTCTCAACTCTATTGCGGCAAACGGCGAGGCTATGAACAATCTTAAAAGATACGAGGCATATCAATACCTTCATAGCAATAAGGTTAATGGGGTTTTTTTGAAAGATGTTGGGCACGATCTTAGGTATCTAAAAGCAGACGTTGGGCAAAGTCAAAGCTTAGAGGAAGACCGCTGCGGTTTAAAAAGTGGTACTTTTGGAATAACTGATACCCGGAAGATGTACACACGAAATATCTTACCTATTCTTGTGACACAGCTGTCAGGTCTCCGCAGTACCCGACATCTCAATCAATTTTCCTCCGTGGGTACTTTATCCACAAAATGAATATAACAGACAGTACATATGTTTTCGGTGGCTTCTTAAGAATTACATTTTTCAGCCACATCCTTTTGACTTAATCCTCTCTCGGTAGACGGTAAAAACTGTACCACGGTGGGCAGCCACACTCCCGCTTCGTCAGCAGACCATGTTCCACACTACGCTCTCTAAGCCACAAATTTTATTTAGTTTGGTTGTTAGTACAACCGCGAACCACACAACATGTCGCTGAGCTGCGCAAGGCCATTTTTGTAAATTTCGGAGGATTGAGTAAAACACGCTTCTAAAGTTTGTATGCACCGCTAAAGCTAATAAAACTGCCAACTCCAAGTTGAAAACAGTGAAACTTCCGGTTGCTATATCGGAAGTTCCACACATAACCCGTTTTACATCAGCGGCTTCAGGAATAAGGTGGATAAAAGGAACAGCAAAAATGTGGGAAAAAAAGCAAAGGCCAAAGTTCATACTAAGAATATGCTTTTTTTTTTTTTTTTACAAATCTGAATTGCAATTTTTTAAACTATATGTAACTTCCTAGCATGTGTTGCTGTACAAAATAGAGAATTATTGTCGTTCTAGGGGATGAGTGTCTCAGTTATCGGACCCACGTTTGAGGACTTGGCTTTGAACGTGAAGAAGAATATCAGCAATATCTCCTACATCTTTGTTGGCCGATCTTCAGGCTACATCGTCGGTTCTCTCTTAGGAGGAATTCTTTTTGACTACATGAACCCCAATCTTCTCCTTGGTAAGCCCTCAGCCACATCAGCAGTGACTGTCACAGTTGTTTAATCCTTTTTATGATCTTGAATAGCCATTTATCTCTGGGACCCCTTTGATCTCCAGGTATTTCCATGCTGGTTACTGCATGTGGAATGTGCGCTATCCCTTTCTGCAAGCATGCACTGCTTCTCACCGTGTTTATGTCCGGCATCGGTATTTCTATGGGTATTCTGGACACAGGTAGGACAAAAGGTTTTCTATTGACTTCTACTGATTTGACAGTTATTCTCTGATGTTTATGTTTAGATTCACCATGGACAAGAATGGTTTGTTGGGCATTAAATTATTATTTTTGACCCATTTTACATTTTTTTTACATCATCATTGGTAAAATTGTACATATTGAACATCATTTGGTTGCCTGAGTTATTGTTCTTTTCCCACACTTTTGAGAACCATTACTTACTGACACTATTTAATGTTGGTGCTTTTGCTGTATTGACCCCAATAAATGACCGTATTTTTCCTCAATCAACAATTTGAAATAATTGACTGGCCTTTTATCCGGAATGTAGGGGTTTATTAATGCAAATCAACATCCTGCATCAGCCACATGCATTGCGGGAGAGAGCCTTAGCAGAGAGACGCCACTTCCAACCCATTTTGTCTCATATGCCGTACTTTGCAGACTATTAATTGCTCCGGAATATAAGTCATATCAGTTTTAAAAAAGGCATAAGGCTTTATTGGACATTTATTAGAAATGTATTTCACAAAATTCAGGACCAATAACAGACATTCAGTGTGAAAAGGAAAGTTATTCAACTGACACGTGAGGGTCAGTCATGGTATCCCACAGGGTTTTGTGCTAGGACCAGTATTATTCAGCCTTTATATGTACCCTTTAGGTAATGTCATTAGAAAACACTTTATTAATTTCCTTTGCTATGCAGATGACACACCACTGTACTTATCAATGAAACCTAACCAACCTAGTCAGCTGTCCCAACTCTAGGCATGCCTAAACGACATAAAGAGCTGGATGACTTCTAACTTTTTATGATTAAACTCAGATAAAACTGAAATCATAGTCACGGGTTCCGAGCACCTCTTAGACAAGCTTGCAAACGATATTACTGCTCTAGATGGTCTTGCACTCACCCCCCACAATACAGTCAGAAACATTGGTGTCATCTTCGATCAGGACCTCTCCATTGGTTAACAAATACGAAAAGTGTCCACAACAGCATTTTTCCATTTACGAAACATAAAGAAGATCAGAAAATTCCTGCCACTACCAGATGCCAAAAAATTTGTTCATGCTTTTGTGACTTCCAAGTTGCATTATTGTAACGCTTTAATAGGCTGCCCTAAGAGATCTTTAAAGACCCTTCAGTTAGTCCAAAATTCTCCTACACAAGTCTTAACTGGAAACTGAAGATTTCATATCACACCCGTATTAGCTTCACTGCACTGGTTACCTGTACAATTTAGAATTGAGTATAAAATTATCCTTCTTCCTACATATAAAGCGCTACACGGTCAGGGACTAGTATATCTTGAAGAGCTCCTAGAACCCTATCAACCCACTAGAACACTGCGCTCACAGAATTTACAATTACTAGTCACTCCTAGAATCTTTCGCAGTGGAATAGGAGCCAGATCCTTTAGTTACCAGGTTCCTCTGTTACGGAACCACCTGCCCAAGTCAATCCAGGGTGCAGACACGCTCTCATTTATTTAAAAGTCAACTCAAAACCCACCTCTTTGCTAAAGCATACAGTTAGAATTTAACCCTTGATATGCTGATCTGTAACAGATACATTTCTCTATGTTCCTTGGTCTAAGACTAAGACTTTTTTTCTATCTATTTATCTATCTATCTATCTGTCTGTCCGTCCGTTATCGAGAATAGGCATAATGTATGGAGGCTCAACGTGGTCAATGAAGAAACTAGAGTGGCCATTATTGGCAATAATTGCCATTATCAAAATCTGATCAGAAGTGAAAAAGTTGTATCGGGACACCCCAACATAATATAAAACAGAAACAGAAATTCAACCAAAACTGCACCACAACAATATAGAATCCAGTTACTGTAATTCCCTGGGCAATTCTGGGTGGGAGAGTTCTTGATGAAAGCTTGCTTTCTCCTTCTTCTCCAGTCCCCAGAAGAACGCTGGTTTTAGTAATGGAACTGGAAAAAACAGGAAATCTTTTTACTTTAACAATTCATTATTTAATAATTATATAACATTCGTGGACACATCTAACACAGAAAATGTGTCTTTAAATGTTATTTTTCACTGCAAAAATAAAAAGATTAACGTGTGTTTAGGCGTCCTGAGCACTATAAGGGTTAAATTGTTGCAGGGCTGGGCTATATGACCGCAAATTATTATCACGATGAATTGGGAAAAATGACTTGCAAGTAGTCAAGAGTCAATCTGAGACAACCTTTTGATGGTTTAGGTAGCTTTTCACATGCAGTAATCCAGACAAATAGACAAGTCAACACATATGTTTCACGTGTATCAAATACATCGTATGGTCCATTGGCCAATTTTGTTAAGTCAAGCAACCTGCAAGTCAAAATGTTTGCCCACCCCTGCACTAAAATGAGTGATTTTAACAAACAGTACAAGCAGTTGAAGTTTACAAAACACAAGGAAGAAGAGCCCTGAACTAGTGTGACATCAAATGCTGTGTGTACTTACTACTACACTTATTAACTCTTCACTCCTTTGTGAGTAAATTGTCTCTGCCTATTCCTTTTGGACATGTGGAACTGTCAATTGTATTCTGTATTGTATTATGTGATGATGTAATTTTCTGGATAGTACTCATATATATTATATAATATATATACACAATATACATATATATATACTGTATATATACAAAGTATATATATATACACACTATGTATACTGTGTAGACATATATATATATATGTATGTATATATATATGTATGTATATATGTATGTATATATATATGTATGTATATATGTATGTATATATATATGTATGTATATATGTATATATATATATAT